>CAIGRH010005220.1:0-11431 GCA_903798295.1 Fraxinus nigra | reverse complement strand
ATACGCCTAAGCTTCGCCTAGGCTTGTATAGCTTGAAACTTGACCTCCACGCCTAACAACGCTTTACGCTTTTTAGAACACTGTTCACGCCTTTTCTCATAGTTACATCACTCTATTAAAACTCTTCAACTTCCTCTTATTTTGAGCCTTTTGCAACGCTTGCACAAAATTTAGCAGGTTTTGGGTCCTATCATCTTCAAGGTATGCCCACTTACTTACTATTTATGCAATTCTTATTCCCTTCTTCCTAAGATTTCAAGAAGAGTGAACAGATTTCTCATCTCGTGCCGGACAGATTGTAGAAGGGTTTGAATACTTTCTGTAAGTCGTCTATTATTCTTCTGCGTGATTTAATTGGGAAATAGAAATTTCCATTGTTTTTGTATATTATTGTTTTTAGAAAAGGAGAATTTTTCTTTGATTGTTTAGTTGTTCTCCAATTGGGTTTAATTTCTTTATAAGTTATTGTATTTGTCGTGTACTATATATTAATTTCTGATTTTGAGTATGCCCTTAATTTTTTATTTATTTATTTTTTGGATAAAGCGAGTTGTGCACCTAAATGGGTGTACGTTTGTTAGCATCTCATATGTGTCAATAATTTAGCCATTGATTGAAAAAGTATTTTTAAGATCAATGCATCGAAATCTGCCAACTCACGATGGTGTAAACCAAGGTTTAAACCCTTGAAAAAGTACTATTAAGATCAATGTATAGAAATTGACCATGAAATTACTAGTATATAATTGATTTTTATTTGTTTAGGTTTTGGTTTCGGAAGTAACCAAGTTTATAAATAATACTTTGGTCTTACTCTATTTGGTTGAAAATAATATGAATTTTTTCTATATTTTGAACTCATTTATATTTTAATAATTGTATATTGAAGTATTCCGTCATGAGCTGTTTTTAATAAAGTGTGTTACATTTTCAAAGTAATGGTATCATAGTAACAATTCTATTGTGATGCAAGAAATTGAAAATTATATGTTTAAATTAGAATACATGACATACATAAATAAAGATAAAATAAATTAGGCAATAATTGTACGCCGTTGATATATTAAAATATATTTTACAACATATAAAACGTATTGTAAATCATATTACGCGACAAACATTGACTTGTTATTAAAATATATCACTACGATCATGTGTTGTTGCAAAATAGAATAGGTAATAAAATTTATTCATTTAAAATAATATTCGCAACAAATATTTTTCTCGCAAAATTTTTATTGGAACAACCGTTGCGACAAACCGACCGGTCACCCTTTTAATTTTTCGCGACAAATATGTTGCGACGACATTTTAATGACAAATATCTTGTTGTTATTTCGTGTTTATTGTGTCAAACAAATAATGTTGCGAGTTTATTACTGGAATGAATAAGCAAAAGTGTCGCAAAATATATTCCGTGACTCATATAGCGCAACAATACCTGCAACAAACATCTTGTTGTTGCCAAATTACTTTTGCAACAAAATTTCAACTTTTGCGACTACATTTTTTTTTTGTCGCAAAATCAGTTATTTTTTGTAGTGAATTTTGCATAATCAAGGGGAAATGAGAGTAAAGAGGTATGGTTAGTTGAGTGAAAAAATGGATAAAGAGTAAAGACGGAATTGAGTGTGTTAGAATCAAAGAGCGTGTGGGGGAAATGGAGAAAGAGTTAAGACATGGATTTTTTTATTTTTTATTTTTACATAATGAGTAAAACAACGTTTATCTAAAAAGAAAAATTAAAAATTCCCCATACGACATTGTTTCTTGATGGGCGAAAGAAAACTGAGAAAAATGAATTGGATACTGACAAAAGGAATGGTAAACACGTGTCCTCCTTGAATAGAGCCAAAGCTAATGATAATGATTTAAAAAATTAAGAGCCTGTTTGGTATGGCTTAAAATCCAATTAAAATTGAAAATATGACCGTTATTGGGTCCCACCTGTCNCAAAGAGCGTGTGGGGGAAATGGAGAAAGAGTTAAGACATGGATTTTTTTATTTTTTATTTTTACATAATGAGTAAAACAACGTTTATCTAAAAAGAAAAATTAAAAATTCCCCATACGACATTGTTTCTTGATGGGCGAAAGAAAACTGAGAAAAATGAATTGGATACTGACAAAAGGAATGGTAAACACGTGTCCTCCTTGAATAGAGCCAAAGCTAATGATAATGATTTAAAAAATTAAGAGCCTGTTTGGTATGGCTTAAAATCCAATTAAAATTGAAAATATGACCGTTATTGGGTCCCACCTGTCTAATAAAAGTCAACAATAATGGCTATATTTTCAATTTTAATCTGATTTTAATCTCTACCACACACCCTCTAAGAAACTCTGTTAAAGTTTCCAATATCAGCATGTTAGAATTTCATGCATTCTAGATGCAGACAATAATTTCCTTTTCATTTTCTTTCCCTACAATTATAAAAACGCAAACACCATGCATATGTCCTATTCGTTTAAGCAAAATTCCCTTTTTAAAGTTGAACGAGGTGATCAAGTTTGAATGTACCTATAGACTATTAAGCGCATCCAAACACAGCTGTACCGCGTTGGGCCACAGTCTAACAAACAGGCGAAACTGAAACTTCTTGTTTGGGTAAATTTTGTCTACGACCACTAAACTTTCAGTGAAGTCACGATTGAGTTACTAAATTTAATTTATCTTAACTGAATTCCTAATTTATTTTCAATTGGATCATTAAACTTCAATATATTGTCTTGAATTTCACAACTCCATCATCTGTAGTTAACAGATTTACAAAAGTTGATTCATTGGATCTTGGTTTTCCAACTTATCAATATGCTATAATGAAAAGTGTTCAAATAATAATAATAATAATAATAATAATAATAATAATGTCTTTAATCTTTTACTTTAAAGATATTACCATAACCCTCTTTCATTATTTTCATTTTTATGGTACTATGTACTGATTACAAAGAATGTTAATTATCGTACGTGAAAGTTACGTGTTTGCCCCTAAAATCACCTAGAGGGGAGTGAATATATAAATAACGCGGAATTAAAAATTACCAATTAAAAGTAACAAATTACTTTTAATTGTTATAGATGTTTGGCCAATCAAATCAAATTATTATATGTTGAATTGCTACAATAATAAATAAAATAGTAAATAACACAATATTTGTTGACGAAGGAAATCCTTTACCGGATTAAAAACTATAGGACGAAGCCTATTCCACGATAGATAATAAGAACTTAAGTATAATCCAGTCTAGAAAAACCAACTAGACTCTCTGATCTAATTCATGTAATCTCCAAAACCTGTTGTAACGTGCTTCACTCACACCTGCTCCCGATTTTCTAAAATTGTCTATTTCTCGAGGATCACCAAGAACACTTTATTATTGTACTCTTCATATACTTTTGGTCCTACCTCCCTCAATTTTCAGCAATCTCTGAAAGATATTGAGAAAGTACATTCTTGATTATATCTAGGAAGTGGGTGTTTTGGATTATATGATTTTGATAATTTTCCCAACTTATGGTTGGTTGATCTCAAGAAGTAGAATTTTTTTATTGATCTCTAAATAATATTATGAATGTAGAAAATAATGATCAACCACCCACAAAAAGTAATGAGCATTGAGTATTCATAATATGAGGTATTTGGGTAGTATAAGATATATAAAACTCTTGAAAATCGTGAATTAGAGTTTCTAAAAAAACATCGTCGCTCGAGCGAGAGTCAGGCGACGGCGGGCGACAATGATTTTGTTTTTTTCACTCGAATATCAATTAGGCGACATACTAGCGTAAATTCGACAACTTCATGTTTCATACTCGAACCTAAAAACTTCTAATTCATCTACACAACACCCCAAAAGATTCCTTGACTTTTACAATTTTTTTATAATAATCCATTTATTTTTATAATAATCTTTTTGTCTAAAGAATGTCAATATAACTAAAAATCTAATAATATCCCTATTTAGCATTCTGTGACAAAACTACAATACAAGTCAAAGAAGTAAAAAAAAAAAATTAATCTACTCAAACTCATGTCCGTCTCGTGCATTCGTTGAAATTTGTTCCTAAAATCAACAACTCAAATATCAAGTTGAAAAGCAAGTGAAATAGGAAATATAACAATTGAAACAGACTATAATAAATGTGCTAGTTAATCAAAACACCAACTAAAACATTAATATCACAAAATATCAAAACTCAAAAAAGCTAACAATTGAAATACTATCAACTCCCCCTTACTAAAATGCCCATTATCTCTCCTTATTTTTATTACAAATGACGAAGGAAACTATATCAATAATATATAATAACTCAAAGATGCAGTAGGAAGCATGCACAAGAATAATCAATGATCTAGTAAACTTTCTCACATACTCAATTCAAGTCTAAATTGAATAAATTGTATAAATGACTCATATGTGTAAAGTGTCATTAATTCATTGTGAGCAAAACTCCAAACCTTAAATTTGTGTTAAATGACATGTTAAACATCACTGTTAAATTTATTCCCTAATAATAAAAACCAAACCAATAATGCATATTAGGATCTATAAATGTAACTCATTTTTCATGTATATTATTCTTTTTTCTCTCCCTAAATTTGAATATATATACATTTTCGCACAATTTCTATTTTTCTTTTCATTTTTTTAACATCTTATGTGCGGACTTTTTACCATTGAGAGACTAAAATGGCCCATGTAATAAGTTTTTGGTCAATGACTCCAAGTCTTTTGACCATAGGGTATCAAGTTATGAGAAACCTCTCGAACTTAATTGCTCGAGTCAAACAGGTTATGAAACATTTTTTTTTCTTTTAAGGGGATATACTAGAGTTTAAGTCTACTAAATTATAGTCAATCCATGTTTAATGTCACATTCCCAACATATGACAACCATCCCAAATCTCGTAGATGTGGTCGAGATTCACTTACAAGATCATAGTGTGTGCAGTGTAGATAGTACATGAAAAAAACGTATACTAAGTACTCTACATAAACCTAAACAAAGTAATGAAAAATATGGTACAATACATCAATTAAACACATACTTGGTTACAACACACATATTCAAGTAAATCATATATCATGCTGTAGTGGAAAAAAGAATTCATTCCCTTTTATTTTATTTTACCTAAAAAGAAAAATTAAAATGAGATGCATGAAATAATGAATGAATCACAATTAATAAGAATAAAAACATGCAACAAAAACACCTAATCAATTAGGTATAAAAATGCTCTTACCTTTAAGATCACCGAGATCAATTTCAGAAAAATTCAGATCACTCTTTTTTAGCCAAACTTGTCTAGTGGAAAACTTATTTCAAGTCAACGGTGTCATTAACTTGGTCAAAGACTGACTTGATTAGTGAGAAAGTCAATCTAGCCATCAAAATCTTGATTTCTAATTCTAGTAAAATTCCTATTTCTATTTCTATTCAGGAATTTATGACACCTAGGACTTATATGTCATAACTCACCACAATCGAAACAAGTAGGGATAAACATAGGTCTCAAGTTATGTGATCGCTGATATCCATTCCTAGGTTAGTAGGTCTTATGTTGTCTAGTGAGCTTCTGTCCTACAATGCCCTTGTTCTTTAGTTTAGGATTAGGAACATGCACATGCAAATGGGTGGTAGGGACAAAGATGATTTTTGAATTACTAGCTATATTATGATCGGTCTGCTTATATTCTAGACATCCCTTGTTCCCATCAGGCTTGTTTAACCCCAAAAGATTGTTAAGTTTCTGATATTCACTCAAGAAGGACTAGGTTTGAGCACTGAATTTCTCAAGGTCGCTTGTCAAGGTTTTAACCTTGGCTTCTAAGTTCTCATTGACTAATCTTAACTCACTAAGGTTTTTGGTTAACTCTTGAAGGTCGTGCATAAGTCTCTCTCTTTTTAGCTCAAGTGCATTAACATTCTTAAGCACAACTTTATTTACCTTCTTAATCTTAAGACTCACCCTAAACAATTGTTGATAAGCTCACAAATCTTTTCCTCATCTTCAGAATCTTCTTGGGAGTGCTTGCCACTATCTACTTCCTCAACATTCTCACTACCCTTATCAGATTCGCTCCAAATCCTAGCAGTGAAGGCCATAAACTTCCCACTATCTTCATGAGTGAACCTCTTGCTTTGATTATCCGAGCTAGACTCGTCATCAGTAAGAGTTGCATTCATAGCTTTACCCTAATTTCTCTTACCATTGGGCACTCCTATAGTGGTCAAAATCTTGACACTTATGACATCTCATAGTGTTAGATTTCTTTCTAGACTCACTTGGGTCTTATTTTTGTCTCTCTTTAGTCTTCTTCTTATTTCTAAAAATTCTTTGAATTTTTTTTAACAAAGTAAGTTATTTCCTCATCATTAAGTAATTCCGAATCATGAAGATCACGATAATCATCCCTAACAGTGTTCAAAGCCAAAAACTTAACTTTCTTAGGGTTAACTAATGTTAGTTCATAAGTCTGGAGAGATCCAACCAATTCTTGAACCTTAATAGCATTTGTGTCATTACTTTACTCTATCGCCGTGATTTTAAGCTTAAATCTCTCAAGTAAGGATCTAAGTTTTTTCTGACAATCTTAGGCTCATGAATTCTCTCACCTAGGTTCAAATAGAATTAACTATATCATTCAAACTCACATAGAAGTAATTGAAATTCTTATGATCCTTCGTCTTAGTTTTTTCAAATCTAGTGGTCAACACATGTAACTTAGAGTTCTTAACAACTTGAATTTCCTCATGTGTAGTCTGTAAAATATCCTAAACCTCTTTAGCAACCTCACACATAGACACACGCCTAAATTCTTCTGGTGACATAGCCATAAGTAAAGCATGTAAAGCCTTACTATTTCAATTGCACTCATCTAAATTAGCCTAAGACCAGTTTGCTATAGGAGTGGGAGTGACACATCATTAACGGTGCTAGAAGAGATAGTCTAACCATTCACTACGCTCAACCAAATATGTTCATCCATCGATTTTAGAAAGGTTCCCATTCTAACTTTCTAATGGGCGTAGTTACTATCATCAAGATGTGGCAGGATAGAAAATGAACTACTCATCTAGAAAACTAGGATCAAAATTCGAATTTAGGCCCTAATACAACTTCAAAGTTACATGTTTGACCCTAAAATCACTTAGAGGAGGGTGAATAGGTAAACAACGCGGAATTAAAAATTATCGGTTAAAAGTAACAAGTCACTTTTTAATTGTTCAGATATTTAGTCAATCAAGTCAAGTTATTGTATGTTGAATTGCAACAATAATAAATAAAACAGTAAATAACACAAGATTTGTTGACGGAGAATATCCTTTACATGATTAAAAACTCTGGGACCTAGCTAGTAACTTCCATTATAGATGATAAGAACTTAAAGTATGATTTGGTCTAGAAAAATCAACTAGACTCGCTGATCTAATTCCTATAATCTCCAAAACCCGCGGGAGAAGAAAACTCACGCCTACTCTCGATCTTTTGAGATTGTCTATTTCTCGTGGATCAACAAGAACATCTCGTTCTTATACTCTTTCTGTGCTTCTCGAGGTTTAACTCTTATTAGATTTTTCATAGACATTGGTCATGCTTTTTCTATTAAACGATCTAAATAATTGTTGAATTTCCATTTCATTTATTTTATTAGTGTGATTATTTACTGCCTTATGCTTGATGTATTTACTCGATTTATAATTTGATTTCAATAAATAATTGTGGGAAATTGTTAGAGAAAATCTAGATTCTATGGTTATATTTGAATTAAATTGGTTTTAACGATAAATATTTTAATTAGAGTGTCAGGATAAAAGCCTCTAATTGAGTTATAAAAGATGAATAATTGACGTTGAATGATCCGATCCAATTGAAGGAATTTCGATGCTTTGCTGTATTAACTCATTGATTTTAATTTCATTACTTAATCTATTGATATTTAAATTTTATTTTGAAAAACAAATAATTTTCAAACAATTCACGAAAAAAACCCTAATTTGTTGAACCTTTGAGTATTTTTCATCACCATGTGGAGTCGACACCCCAAAGTTATGCTACAATTGCCGCGTTATTATTTGGGCATAATCAAATTTTGGTGCTAGTGTCGGGGAAATGGTACCAAACACTAAGAGATCGATTAAAAAGTGTGACATCATTCCATTATTTTTGTTTTTAGTTAATTTAATTTTCTTATTTATTATTTTTATTTTATTCTCATATAGTTTTGTTTTTCCTCGTGTTTTATGAATAGGGATTAAGATGAGCAAGGAAACTCTATAAAAAGACCTTTTCCTATCTTTCATACCGCATCTATTTCTATAAACACCACAATACACAACACTATGATTAAAACATGGCGATATGCCTTTTAGGACTTTACAGGATTATCTCTACCCCCACACGCACATCTACGCGAATGTTTCCGCCTAATATGCCACCATAAATGATTCAAGAGTTCTTTAATAAATAATTTCCCCACCATAAGACTAGTGCCCTTAAGAAGCAAATCTCATCATTCACTCAAAAGGAGAGTAAGACCTTATACCAAGTTTGAGAAAGATATAAAGAACTACAAGCCCTTTGCCCCCACCACGGTTATGAGAGTTGGCATATCATGAGCTATTTTTATAAGGGATTAACACCTAGGGAGTGTCAATTCATAAAGATGATGTGTAACAATGAATTTCTACAAAAAGATTATGATGAGGCTATAGAATACCTAAATGACATAGCAAAAAGAGCTCATAGTTGGACTGGAACTAGCGCCACTGAGAGTACCTATAGGTCATAAACCACTAGAAATTCCACTAGCACTGGTATCTATCATCTTAGGAAGGATGACAGCCTTAGAGTCAAAGTAAAAGCCCTCACTAGAGAATTGAAAACCTTATGTGCTAAGGACTAAAAATCTGCATATAATGTATCCCATGTTGAGTCTCTAGGACCTTGGTTTGTGTATGGTGGAACTGATCATCTAGCACAATAGTGTAGTACATTTGCTGACATGAGGGGAGTTTATAAGGAACATTGTAATGCTTTAGGCACATACAAAAAACCCTACACCCCATTTTCGGAAACCTACAATCCTAGGTGGCGGAATCATCCCAGTTTTACCAGAAAATCTGAAAACCAGCAACATGTCTAGCCACCTAGGACTTTTTATACACACTTATATCAGTCCACAACATCTAGGAGCTCTTTAGAAGACACCTTACATGCTTTTATAGAGGCATAAGGTAAGACAAATCAAAAGTTTGAGACTATGATCACTCAGGCAGTTGAGGAAAATAAATAGATAAAGAATCATATGTCTAAACTGACTAATACCTTATCTGTAGGGGGAGCGTGAGAAATTTTATGTTCAGCCTCAACCAAGTCCTAAGGGGCAACACATGGCACAAACCTCATGACTGGAAGAAAACAATCTTAAGGAAGTGAATGACATAACCACTAGATCAGGGCAAGTCTTAGAACCATTCACCAAGCCTAGGGAAACTAAAAATGAGTCCAGTTAGATAGTTCTAGTAAGGAAGTGGTATAAAACCTGGTTAGAGTGCCTTTTTCTCAAGCTCTTAAGCCTACATTGAAGTCTGCTAGTCAACATAGTGAAATCCTAGAACGCCTCAAGCAAGTAAAATCAATCTACCTCTTTTGCATGTGATTTCTAATGTTCCTACATATGCTAAAGTCCTTAAGGACTTGTGCACTGTGAAAAGAAAGGACCATGTCAAGAAAATTGATTTCTTGACCGAGCAAGTTAGTGCAGTGATCGAGCAAATGATCCTACCAAAGTATAAGGACCCTGGTTTTCTCACCATGTCTTGTGTTATTAGGAAACGTGAGTTTGCACAAGTTCTTCTTGATTTAGGAGCAAGTGTAAATCTTATGTCATATGTAATTTACTTGTTAGTAGACTTAGATGAGATAAAATCGATCTTTGTGGTCTTACAATTAGGTGATAGGTCCATCATTAGGCCTAGGAAGGTAGTTGAGGATATATTGGTCCAAATTGACAAATTTTACTATCATGTGGACTTCTTAGTTTTGGATATAAATGTTGATTCTAAAATCCCTATTATTCTCGGTAGACCTTTTCTTGCTACAACTAATGCTCTTATAAATTGCAGGAATGGTCTAATGAAACTTTCTTTTGAGAACATAACTTTAGAAGTCAATATTTTTCACATCATAAATCAGCCACAAAAGGATGATGATTGTCATCAAACATTCATGATTAATGTACTCACTCAAGAGCAAACACGGACTTCGACCCTCTGAACTCATTTCTTATCAATTCTAAAATCCTAGCTGGTTTTGATGATGAGGAGTATACTAACATTTGTGCTATGTTTGCGAAATTGTAGGATTATGGAGCATCACCAGGTAGCCCAAATTTGAAGAGTTGCCAAAAAGGATTGGAGGACAGAATCTATCAAGTATTGAGAGTCCTAAACCAAAATTGAAACCTCTGTAATTATTTCTTCGATTAAAACATGAATTTCTCGGACCAGGTGATATTTCCTCTGTAATTATTTCTTCGAAATTGAATCTATGGCAATGTAAGCAACTGTTGAACATTCTGAATGAGCAATGATCCACATTAGGCTAGACTATAGTCGACATTAAAGGTCTTAGCCCTTTAATTTACTTACATAAGATTCTCTAGAAGAATGAACTAATTCTAGGAGAGACCCACAACGTAGGCTAAATCTCACAATAAAATATGTATTCGACAATAAGGTACTTAAATTGTTAGATTCAAGTATCATTCACCTTATCATGGATAGTAAATGGGTTAGTCCTACACAAATAGTTCCTAAAAAGTCAGGAGTCATGGTAGTGAAAAATGAATTAGGTGAAATGGTTCCCACAAAAACAGTGACTAGTTGGCGCATGTGCACAGATTATAGGAAACTAAATGCTGCCACCAATAAGGATCATTTTCGTCTCCCCTTTCTAAACCAAATATTGGAGCATGTGGCAAGCCATCCTTTTTACTGTTTTCTTGATGGCTGCTCTAGTTGCTATCAAAATTAAATTGTATTAGAGGACTAGGATAAAACCACATTCATTTGTCACTTTGGCACTTATGCCTTTCGTAGGATACCATTTGGACTTTGTAATGCTCCTACCATATTCTAAAAATGCATGACTAGTATATTTAGTGACATGGCAGAGAATTGTATGTAAGTGTTCATGGATGACCTGACTATGTTTGGAACTTTTTTTTATGCATGTCTGTTAAATTTGAAGAGAGTGTTGACACGATGTGAGGAAAAATGCTTAGTTTTTAATTGGGAAAAATGTCATTTCTACTTTCGAGAATTTTCTTAGGGCATGTGATTTCTTATAGAGGAATAGAGGTCGACAAGTCTAAAATTGAACTAATCTCTAAATTGACCATACCTAAGACAGTAAAAGATG
>CAIGRH010005194.1:0-22154 GCA_903798295.1 Fraxinus nigra | reverse complement strand
TTCCAATTCGAACATTTGCTATGCGTAAAATGGGTTTCAATTTCCAACTCAGAATTTGGAGCATAACCTATGTGGTTGGAAATCTTTGAATGGATAACTAATTCCTTGGTAAAGCCTACGGTGGAAATTAATTGGTGAAATTACTTTGACTATATTTAATTTACATATGAAGTGTTATTGTTTAAGATTTTAAGATGATATTCCCTATTGATTTGGATATAATAGTTGGAGACAATTTGGTTTGACTTTGTTGAGATATAGAATGATGAATATATGGTTTTGACTTAAACATGTTATTTTTCTTGCTATAGATGTGATCTTTTGTTACATTAATCTTCAGAACTAATTTTTATAGATGAAAACTGTGGATTGTGTGGGGGAACAATAGAACCTAATATTACTTTTGAAAAGTTGGACGATCATATTGTCATATCTCGAAGATGCTCTTTATTTTTAAATAACATATTCTACAATTTAGAAAGTATTTAGAAATTGTGAGAGTAAAATGTTTAATTACTCGAGCAAACTACCCAAAAATATAAGTATTGCTTTTCCCCTTATTTTATTTTACTAGCTTCCCTTCAAGTTATTATATTACTTTCTTTATTGAAAATTGAAATATTTTAAATGCATTTAATTATATAGAGTAACTTTGACTCTCTGAATTTGGAGAGTCAAACTCATTCTTTAAATTAAAATATTAATTGAAGTAGCTCTTGGAGCATAATTATAATGGTTAACTCTTTACAATGAAGAACATCTTATAAATGTGTATATAGTTCTAATTCAATTTTAATTACGCGTGTTTAGGATAGATGTCAGAATATTTTTATTTTAAATTATTGTCAACTTATCATTTGATCTTTTCCTTTAAGTTTCCATTCTCGTAGTGTTTCTACCATTTCCTTGTGGGATCGACTACTTGAATTATACTATAATTAATACCAAGTAGTAGTTTGAACGCGTAATCAATTTTTAATTATTTATTAGTTTATTTCTTTAAGATAAGTTTTGGTAGTTGAGATAATGTCTTGTTTTATCCTTTTTAAATTACATCGAAAATTTAAAGATGATTGAGACAATATTTTGATCCCCTTTCCTATAAATAATTATAAAGATGGTTGAGATTTTATTTCTTTTTAAATTCTTTGTCTTATTTTTAAAAGAATTATGACTCTTTAAAGTACAAACAACAATTAACATTTCATCTCATAAATTCACTAACGATACTGATTCATAGACCGAGTTCTTTTAAGTGTTTTTATTTCTCAGCTAAACATATAATTTCAGCATCGAATTATATATATATATATATAAAATACTAATTGGCCTTAAGGTCATTAATGAAATGTGATTTTCTTTGGGTTTCTAAAATGTTTACACATAAATGTGTTAGGGTATATGATTTATCTCCGACTACTCTCAATGAAATGATCGTATGATATTTCGTAACTTACATTTAGTATTATGATACTGCTTTGGATTGCACTTATCCTATTAAGTTTTAAAATACTCACTCTTTCAATTACAAAATTTGAGATTAGATCGGGTCAAGCTCGGATGGTGGCTAAGTGGTGTAGTAGGTTGCCAAACAAAAGTTCAAGAAACAATTACTAGACATAATAATTGTTAGAATGTCTAACATCTTTATTTTTATTTAAATGTCAAATTCTGAATTTTACTCAGAATTTATTACATTAAATTGCGAAAAAAATATATCTAAATTTTATGTTAAATCTTTTCGCTTTAAGTCATGAATTACAATTGATATTGGTAACACCTTGAAAAGTCAGTAAAACTCAAGGCATTAATACATTACACATGAGAACATCACCAGCAGCAGCTAAGCCATCACTAATCAGTACCCCATCAATGTTAAGTTTCATATATTCAGGTTTGGGTATAATTCAATGATTATCCATCAAGAGAGAGTTAGCAATGAGGGATTAAATGGACTCATTATTGTCCAATCAGACATTACAATTGACAGAGTTACTACAAGGACATAATGATTTGCAAAATAAATGGGTTTAAAGATAAAAGAAGAACACGACGGAAGAAAGTGATATAAAGCAAGACTAGTTGTAAAGAGTTTTCCACAAAAAGAATGCATTGACTATACTGGTAATTTTTCTCATGTGGTGGATTAACCACAATTAGAATAGTAGTTTGACCAATGGTAAAGGAAGACTTGTATATAGCGCGGTTGGAAGAAAAGTCAACCTTTCTTCATGGTGATTTGGAGGAAGAAATTTACATGATGTAATCACAAAGTTTTGAAGTATAGGAAAATGATAAAATGGAGTGCAGACATCAAAAAGAATTTGTGAGGTCTAAAACAAGCATCAAAATAGCAGTACAAGAAGTTTGATAGTTTCATGGGTAAAAATGGCTTTACAAGGTTCCACGCAGATCATTGTTATTATATAATAGATCTTGGTGGCTTCTATACTATTTTATTGCTATATGTTGATGACGTGTTGATTGCAGATACTTGCAAAACGTGAAATTGACAAGTTGAAAAACTGTGTTTTTAAAGAAAGATTTGGGTGTTAAAAATCCTTAGGATAAGAAATACTAAGGGATAGTGATGTCTTGAAACTATCACATTAAGAGTATGTGAAGAAGGTACTAATATGGTTCAGGATGGATGATGCAAAACTAGTTAGTACCCTTTTGGCTAGTTACTTCAAGCTATCGAATGAACAGCTGCCCTCTATAGAGGATGAGCATGCCTACATGGTCAAGATGCCTTATATGTCTCATCTATTGATAGTCTTATGTATACCATAGTGTACGAGACAACACATACACATCCAAAGGCATAGAAGTTGCTAGGCATAGAAGTTGCTAGCTTTGAGCAAGGAATTTTCATCTGCCAAAGGAAATACACGCTGGAGATTCTACAAGACTGTGGACTTCTTGGTGCTAAATCTGTCCAATTTCTGAAGGAACAGAATTTGAAAATGAATGGTAAAGAAGGACAAACCTTAGGTGATCCTAGACAGTATAGAAGATTAATAGGAATGCTGCTTTATCTAACAATAACTAGGCCTGATATATCATTCTCGGTACAGGTCCTAAGTCAATATCTTAATCAGCCAAGAGATGTGCATTGGAAGGAAGCATTAAGGGTAGTAAGATATTTGAAGACATCCCCATCACAAGGATTGATTTATCCAGCAAAAGGTAAGCCACAGCTGGCTGCTTTTTTGATGCAGATTGGGGCACTTGTCGAGAAACTAGAAGGTCCATTACTGGATTCTGTATCTTCTTTGGAGATGGTTTGATATCGTGGAGGTCAAAGAAACAAAGGACTGTGTCTAGGTCCTCTGCTGAGGCAGAATATCGATCAATGACTGCAACAACTTGCGAGTTAGTATGGTTTAAAAGTTTGTTGAATGATTTTAGCATATCTGTTGAGAAACCGATACAATTATTCTGTGATAATCAAGTAGTAGTCCATATTGCTTCAAATCCAGTTAATCATGAGAGCACAAAACACATAGAGATTGATTGTCACATTGTGAGGGAGAAAATACAGGCCGATTTGATAAAGACATTTCACATCTCAACAAATTTACAAGTTGCAGACATGATGACGAAGGCAATTGGTTCAAAGAAGTTCCAATATCTCTTAGGCAGGATTGGGATTTATTCAATTGCATCTCCATCCCGAGGGGGAGTAATGAGAAAGATATTTGAAATAAATGCAACAGAAGACACAGATCATAGGAACAAGAGAAACAAGAAATGTTGCCTGCAAGTTTTCTTTGTAATTTTCTGTTGACCTCTTACAAGGGAGGAGACAACTCTGCAATTCAAGAAATAGAGTGGCTATTTTGTCAAAAATGGAATGTACTGAAATGAAACAGAGTAGCTGTATTATTGGTTCCATAGCTGTTATGTTTTAGTCCGTATTTTTATATGGAATTCCAGAATTCCAGGATAAAGATACGTTAGAATAGATATATAGAGATCTGTTAGAATATAAATAAATAGCCCTCACCTTGTATATTCAGTACTTAGCATTTGTAACCATTTTCTCTCCCCCTTTTTTGATAAACTTCAATAAGTATATATTGAATCACGTAAAAGTATTGTATTTGCTAGAACAAACATATTAGGGTATGTAATAAGCATCAACATATAGCCCAATCTAATCAAAAACTTGCATGTAGTCAAAATAGTCTCTTTTGTACAATTCTTTGTTAGATCCAATACTCGTTCTTACAATTTTCTTCAAGCCGATGTTCTAAACTTAGAAAATGTCGATACTACTGAACT
The DNA here is from genome assembly GCA_903798295.1 of Fraxinus nigra. Taxonomy (NCBI): domain Eukaryota; kingdom Viridiplantae; phylum Streptophyta; class Magnoliopsida; order Lamiales; family Oleaceae; genus Fraxinus; species Fraxinus nigra. The sequence goes on along the minus strand of CAIGRH010005194.1, from coordinate 17,867 downwards.
GAAAACCATTGAGCATGATGATAATTTGGAAGAGGCGATCATTACATAGAGATGAAAGAAGGCGAAAGTTCGTGAGCCTACTTCTGAGTGTTGAAAATACTTCACAAAAAAGAAGACATTTGACATTGTGAGCAGATTTACAAAAGGATATTGCAATTACCATTGAAACGACATTGCTACAGTTGGAAACCAAAAATTGGCACTATAAATTATAACATGCTTCACAAAAAATACCTTGTTCGTATTGGATCTTTCGAAACTAGGTAGACTCAATTTCAATTTCGTAAAGGCCAAGAGAACCTTCTGGAGCAGCTCTTGTAAATTGGGTTTACAATCCAGAAACAAGAGGCAATGCATGGTAATGTTCGTAATCGGCACCTAATTGCCACTATCTATAGTAGAACGTGTGCACTGGAAGAAACTCACACAAATATGTCTTCAATTGAAAGGCAAACATACTAGCAAAGATATGTTTCGTAATGATGTTATAAATTTATATGGTATTAAAAAGTACAAATTATTGACGATTTAAAAAATTATAGCGATGTCATTTAATTTACATCCTATCTATGGTGTATTTGTAATGGATATCTATTTAAGGTCATTGAATTTCCACATCATATTTTCAATGTAATAATGGGTGTTCTTAGAGAATTTAGTTGTAATAAAAGTTCATAGTTTTACTTATGATAACGTTAATGTTATTAAAAAATTGATTAACCAAGTCGATATGAGCTTTATGTGAAGCTTTTCACATGCTTTGTGTTTGTTACATTTTTAATTTTGATTGTATAAGATGACATTAAAAATATTTGACCAGAATTGACAAAAATTAGACATGCTATTGGTTTTATTTATATGGAAATAAACATTTGTAAGTATATGCACTGATTCTAACTTACGTGACATGATGTTTGTAATGGATATTTTTCATAGCACATTCTTAGTGTGTTAAACAGATAAGATATAAATAACTTTGGTCGTGTTCTCGGATGGTGGTGAACAATATTCAATACTGTCTTTGATAGGCTACCTTCAGTGCATATGTTAGGATTTTGCTAGACAAAAAAGAAGGTTGAAAGAAGATATGTTTAAGGCTCCAGTTGTAGGGCAAATGCAACAAGTCAAGATTTTCAACAAATATAATCTTTACGGAATGTATTGTACATTGAGTTTGAGATTTATACTGTACATTGACATTTCATTTATTATTTTTTTAAAAAATATTATAAACCAAATATTTATCCATGCACAATTTTAACTCCACATAAGTATTATAGTCGATTCCAAGCCACGATTAAAGGGGTGATTTTTTATTTTTTTTTTCTCTATAATTCTTTTGACAAAATAGATTTTTTATGTTCACCATTTCCTTACAAATTCACTTCTTCATTGGAAATGCAATTTTTATACAATAAATAAATAAACGCAACCCATGAGTATCTTGTGAGCTGATTCGACTCAGCCCACCAAGAGATGGGTCAATGGACCGAGCTGATCTGAGATTTTATGATACTGGACAGCGTGGCTCTCCCCATTCGCAAGCATGAAGCTGGATCAGCACTCGGCAGGTGCATCAAGTTGAGCCGGACAGTTGGAGAGTCTTGGCCTTGGTTCAATCCTTTAACACCCTTGATATATCCACACTTTTACATAAATAAATGTAAATATAGATGTCAATAACTTTATTCATAATTATGCCAATATATTAACATTCACTAGGAATATTCCATTAATCATCATGATGTAGTTTATTTACAAGATAGATCGAATATAATAATATTATGAACGAAAATATTGTTAACTAGTTTCAAGGGAAAAAAAATTATTATTAGTTTCATATATCTATACTAATGTATAATACTTACATTTACTATAAATTAAGTCCTATTGAAAGCTTAATACAAGCACACGTTACAGTGCATACGTTGAAATAGAAGAGATGTGTGTTAAAGGAGGCAACTAGCAAATCATCATGATTTTTTTTTATTTTAAAATGAATAAATTATGACTTTTACGAAATAATTATGACTCCTACATTATGTACTTAATAATAACGTTTAAACATATCCAAAAATGCACTGAATTCTAGCCAAGCTAATTATAGCCAAGAGTAGCCGTTGTTGACTAACAATAAGCAATTTTCAAATCAACGTCAAACTTAGACAAGGCAACATTAATGTTATAGAGAATAGTAGCTGTCTTTGACGGGCAACAAACAATTTTCATATCAACATCAAATTGGCAACATTAAAGTCGAGCCCCGTGTCGCAATTGTTGACAAACATTAGACAATTCTCATATTAACATCAAAATTACTCTTACGACATTAAATTATAGCCGAGGGTAGCAGTTGTTCACTAATAATTGAAATAACGAGATTCGACCCGAACTTCACCTAGAGATGGCGAATATGTGATTATGCAGAATAAAAAACTTATAATTAACTAGCAACAAGTCACTATTAATATCTCTAGACGATGAATCAATCAGTCCAATTATCTTAAGTTGAATTGTCACAATTATATTGAAAACAATAAATAACAAGCACATTGATAATGGAGAAACCCAAACTGAGTAAAAATTTCGGGTACTTTACCAATGAGAAATCCGCTATAAACGAATTATAAACTTATAGTCCGCTAGACACGACTACCATTAGTACATTCTAACCTTCTGACTGCAAGTTCCACAGCTCTCTTGGATTGTGTGTTTCTGTACCAACTCTCAGCTGCAATTTTCAAAACTCTCCTGGATTTCGCGCTCCTGCAGCAACTCCCGACTTTATGAATTCGTCTATCTTCTATAGATCAACGAAGAACTCCACGTTTTTCAACAATTGGAACTCTAACAGATATGTAGGAAGTAGCAATTTGGTATTAGGATTAAGTGGTTTTGATGTTTTCAATGCCAAGAACAAATCAATAAAGGTTGAAAGCTTATAGATGAATTGGATATCGAGAGTATGTGTTTTTCACAATGTTTAACCTTAAAAGAACTGTTCAGGTGTGTTTGGAATTTATAGTTTAGGTTTTGGGGTTGAATGGGCCGGACAAAAAGCCTTAAAAACGCGAATTAATTTTTTTCGGATGACATTGTCGCTCGAGCAAAAGTTGGGTGACAGACGAGCGACGGTATGTCGTTAGAGCGAAAGCCCGGGGACTGGCTAGCGACAATGTTACTGTTTCTGCCGCTCGAGCCAAGTCATGACGAAAGTCTAGCGAAATTGCGGCGTCGTTATTCCTTTTTTTCCATTCTCGAATCCTAGATTTAATACAATTCAATTTCTACTATTTGCACTTACTCCTTGACTTTTACAACATATTAATTTAAGTCCCTTTTGTTCAAAGATTTGTCATTACATCAAAAACCTAACAAGCTTCTGCTTTGACATTCTGTGACAAAAGTACAATAAAAAGTCAATGTAGCAGTAAAAAAATTACAAGACTCAACGACTGACACAACCAACACTAACTGTCTCGAATGAACTGTGCTTTTTTCTTTTTCTTTGTAAACCTGTTTCCTAAAACGAACAACTCAATACCAGTGTAAAAGTACGAAAAATAGTAATAAATGTAAAACCAATTCAAGCAGTTATAACTTATAACACATCATTTCAGTTTCATACCATAAGCTAAATTAAGACATAATATCAATGCAACCCAACATACCAAAACGAAACATTAATACTACAAAACATCAAAACTTAATCTAGCAATACTGAAATTGTCATTTAATGCCTTTGAGTTAAGATTTTTAGATACATCATGTTAAGTAAAAATATCATATATGTCCAAGAATAAATCTACTCTAACATCATATACGTCCAAGAATAAATCTACTCTAACATTATCCAAAAATATCTAATCCCCCTTTTTGTCACAAAATGACAAAGGGACCACCTAGTAACTATGATGCATCATCAGCATTATAAGTATCAGTCCCCTCATCAGAAGCTGCACCATCATCCCAATGGCGACGGATCTATCGCAGCCCTCGCTGAATATACCCAACAACATCATGAAGTGTAGTAAACTCAGTAGAGTGTCAATCAACCGTAGCTCACTGTGTAATCTCTACCACCATACGAGCTTGTTGATTGATCAACACGGTCATCTACCCCATAAGTGCAACATATGGATCAATGGGAATAGATAGAGGAACAAACTCAGTGGGAAGAGGTGCCGAAGTAGAAGAAGATGGAATATCGGTAGATGGAGGAGCAGAAGAAGTAGTAGGGAAATCCGATGGATCAAAAGAGAGATAATGTCATCTATAGGATTAGCTAGCATAGTCGGGTCAACAGGCTAAGCTGGCTTTGAAGAAGCATGAGACCTACTCTTAGAGATAGTGGTATGGCCAATTGGTCGAGAAACCTGCCTTGGAACTCCCTCAGGAAAGCTCACTCCTAGGGCTGTCACTAATCGATATCAAACAAGCATTAGGCAGCCCCACCATCATCCCCATGACTCTAAGGCCCTATTTGATTGCCACACTTTTCATGGAAAATGTCACATCCAAGGAAAACAAATTTCACTTTGATCGTTTGATTGCAACTTGGAAATGAAAACTGAATTCTAAGGTGTAACAACTTTAAATTACATTTTCTTTGTTTTCATGGAAAATGAATTCCTATGGGTTTGGTGGGTTTTTATTTCCAACTAACATGGAATTGAAATTTTTTTCCACATTTGCCTATCAAATGGACCCTAAAAGTACGAAGAATTTGCTGGCAAATGAACGAGGGTAAATCAATGAAATCTCCATGTAGCAAGGTGTAAAGAAATCGAGCCTTCTCAATAGGCAATGAAGAAGTGTGCGACACTGACTACATATTCGTGCACATAATGTGCAACAGAATTTGCCGATACCTGGCTTACCCTTCAACGGTGTGTTAAACATCGTAGAATGGACAAGAGCGTTTGTTGGAAGTGTGTTAACGGAAAGATATGGAAACAAAGGCTAAACAACTCTAGGAAGATGCACTAGACTCGATATGACGTCCAGTGTGATCTTAACCGTCCTATCCCAAAGAAAAACCCTAAAAGTTGATCCGTTAACGTCATGAATGTTAACGTAAAATTCCTAAACAAGAAGACTAGGAGAAGGTATCAACTCTACCCACAACGACTCCTAACCCTGGGATGTGAAAATAGCAGCAAGGTCGGGTGACAGATCAGATATAATGACCTCGAGCTCAAATAAAACGGGCCTCAAGGAAAACTGCGACCCAAACGTGTCTTGGGCAACAATAGAAATAAACCTAGTCCTATTGAATGAAGTGGAGGTACCTGTGTCTAAGCAGGAGTACAAGCCCTCTTAGGCGGCATCTGAAATGTGTAAAACCAACACATCAAAACCTCGGTAGAATACAAAATGCATGATATGCATGAGATGCCTAAATGCAAGCAAAACGAGGCAAATAGCACATATGTAACGTACCCTAGCATTAATGCACATAAAAATGTCGTGATACCTAGACGTAGGTGACGTGATACAATGATGTCATGACATGGTGCTGTGATCTAGGACAACCATGCGTAAAATGGTGTCAATATCCAAAACCAACCAAAACAAGACACCAAGTGATCATGTGTGCCCCGTGTGTGTAATGTAAAGCAAACATCACACTTTCAACCATAGCTTGTTAATCCAAGATGCCATTCATCAAGAAATACTCTACAATCCACCAAAGCATCTTCAAAATCAAGTAAAAATATGCCCGAAGTTAAATGAAAGCGCCCAACTTCTCCAAAACCCCAATTCTCAAGGTAAAAACACTCAATTCAACTCCTAAGACTATACCAAGCCCACCAAAAGTAAAATAAAATGATAAAAGTGTAAAAACAACAAACTTCATGTCAAAAACCGTCCAAAAAACATAGTTTGTTGCAAAATTGTGCAATGACATTGCACTATAACATGAAGTGCAAATGCCAAAAATTGAAGCAAGAACAGCCAAAAATCAAAATTCCAAAAAATGTAAAAAAAAAAAAAGGAGAAAAATAGGGTTTTTAGAGATCTACCCTTGAAATTCATTAATTCGATGAAATTGCACTACAAGTGAATGATTTGGGAAATTCAAAACTTGAGAAAAGCACAAAAGGGATATGGGCTGGTGAGATTTGAGTGAAATCGAAGGAAAAAATGGCGATAAACCCCGAAAACAATAAAGTTAGCAGTCAAATTTACGGGACGTCGCTCGAGCGAGGGGCAAAACAATAAGCGAGGGAGTCAACTTCTGTTTTTATCGCTCGAGCGATGCTTAGTGAAAAGCAGGTGAAAAACTTTGACACAAATAGCACTGAGTTTTTGAAACATTTGAAAAATAGTACCCCCATTTTTTGAAAAAATCAAGTTTCTGACATACAGATGAACTAAAAAATGCATATGTTTACAAGTAATGCATTATTAATAAAAACATTCTCACGTACTCAAATCAAGTTCAAATGGAGTAAATTGTATAAGTGACTCACGTGTGTTAAGTGCCACTATTTTTCCATGAACATGATTTCAAACCTTAAATTTGTGAGAAATGACACGCGAACATCACTATTAAATAAGTATTTTCCATTACTAATGAAAATCAAACCCATAAGTTAATTAGGACCTTAAAATGAGCTTAATTAGGACTAAAATGACTCATGTAACGAGCTTTAGGTCGGTTAACCCAAGTCAGACACAGGTTATAAGAAACCCCTCGAGCTTAATTACTCAAGTCAAATAGGTTTTGAAAAAGAATATAAGATGAACCAAGATATTTATTTATTTTTATTATCAGGGGACTATTTATGAACTTAGGTCATCTAAATGGAGGTCAATTCATATTCGAGGTCACCTTACCAATAGATGACAACAATCCCAAATCTCACATATGCGGTGAGACTCACTCACAAGATCACAATGTGTGCTGTGCATATGTACATAACGAAACATATACGTAGTACTCCACATAAAACCTAACCGAGTAATGGAAACAACAATACAAATCGGATGAATGCATACTCGGTCACAAATGCTATATTTAAGAGCACCATGAGAAACATAATTTTTTTTTGAATAATAAAAAAACAAAACCTTTTGAAAAGTTAAAAAAAAAAGCAAAATCAAAACAAAACACAAATAAGTGAGATGCGTGCAAGAATGAATGGACTCAGTGAACTACACATGCATACACCCAAGTATCTAATTAACGAGATACATGGATGTTCATATCTTTAAGAGCATGATCAATCTCACGACCTTTTGAGTCACTCTTCTTAACGCAAACCTTCTTAGAAGTGGAAGTGATTTTAGCCAGCTGAATATCATCTTAGTTAAGTGGCTAACCTGATTTGCGAGGAAGTTAACCTTGCTAGAAAGATCCTAACTTTTACCTCTAGTTATGAGTTTACGACACCTAGGTATTGTGTGTCCCAAATCACCACAATGGTGGCAGGTAGGAATAAACCTAGGTTCAAACCAGCTCGAAAGTTGTTGCCGATTTATAGGACGATTGACCCTACGTTTTCTAGTAGGTCTCGATCCTAAGACTTTCTTGCCCTTGAGTTCAGGACTAACAGTATTTCGAGCTTTATAAGTGGCTGGGATAAACGTGGTCTTGGAAGTACTAGGAGCAGTATTACTATTATGAACGTATCCTAGACCATGCCTATTTCCAGCAAGCTTGTACATCCCTAATAGATTATAAAGTTTCTGAGTACCACTCATGAAAGAATGAAGTTGAGTATTAGGATTTTCAAGATCACTTGTCAGGGATTTAACTTTGGCTTTTAAGTTTTCATTAACAAGCTTTAGCTCACTCGAATTTTTGGTAGAGTCCTAAAGGTCACCTATGAGTTTTTATATCCCTCTTTCAAGTTCATTAACCTTTTTCAGTACAACTTTATTAACCTTCTTGATATTAAGACTATCCTCAAATAACTCACGATAAGACTCATGAATATTGGTCTCATCCTCATAATCTTCCTCTGATTTTTCACTATGTTCATCATTATCCACCGTTTTACTTTTTCTTATCAGATTCAATTGTAGCTATAGATGTGAAGGCCATAAGATTTCGGTCATCCTCACCTCCAGAGGTCTCACTCTGAACACTCGAATCTGATTCATCATGACTTAAGGTTACTACTAATGCCTTACACATTCCTTTATTTAAATTTTTCTTCAAGTTAGGACATTCATTTCTATAGTGACCAAAACCCTAACACTCACGACATCTAACAAATTTGGTTTTCTTATTAGAAGTCCTAGGGTTATTCTTCTCAAGCTTATCTTTCGAGAATTTACTAGGGACATCATTTTTCCGGTCTTGAGGCTTTCTCATATTCCTCATCACTTTCTGGAATTTTTTAACGAAATAAGCTATTTCGTCGTCCCTAAGGATTTCAGCATCAGTCGACTCACTCGCTTCTTCCCTAATAGTGTTTATAGCTATGGATTTAACATTTTTAGGTTGAGATATGGTGAGTTCATAGGTTTGCAGAGATCATACGAGTTCATCTATCTTAATAACATCTAAATCCTTACTTTCTTCAATTGCGGTAATCTTAGGTCTAAACCTTTCAGGTAGGGATCTAAGGACTTTTCTAACAATTTTAGACTTGTGGATCCTCTCACCTAGGTTGAAACTCAAATTTACTTTATCATTAATTTTCACATAGAACTCATCAAATGATTCATTATCCTTCATTCTAATTTCTTCAAACTCAGAGGATAACATCTGCAGTTTAAAGTTTTTATAAATTTTAGTTCCCTCATGTGTGGTTTCTAATATATCCCAAACTTCTTTAGCAGTTTCACACATTGATATTCTCCTAAACTCTCTAGCAGACACAGCCATGAACAGGGCTTGAAGACCCTTACTGTTCTAGTTACACTCAGCTAAATCATCTTTAGTCCAGAGTGAAATACCAGTTGGTGTAACTACACTAGCAACAATGGTTGAAGGTGCAGTCCACCCAATTTGAATGCTTATCCAAATATGCTCATCCAATACTTTAAGGAAATTTCTCATTCAAACTTCTAATAAGCATAGTTGTTTCTGTCGAAAAATGAGGGCACATACAAGGAGACTCGTCTAGAATAATTTAAGGGTTAGGAACGAAATCAGGCTCTGATACCAATTGAAATAATGAGGGTTGACTCACACTACAGCTAGACATTAAATTCCTAAATTGAATTCAACTATAATTTTCAAATAGACTTCAAATAGAATTCGCAAATAGCATTCCAAATATAATTTGGATTACATTCTAGTTCTAACAAACTCCAATTGGATTTGAATTCCGTTGCAATGAAAAAAACTTAAAAAATTCTCCACCTTGAATAGACTTAACTCTTCAACATAAAACACTAAACAAAATTCTTCGTCAACATTTTCAAGGGAAAAAGTTTTCCACCTCTATCACAAAATCCAACTTGGGAAAACTCAATAACTGAGAGTATCAATGGAATTCTAAGCATTGTTCAGGAAAATTACCTTGAACACCAAAGTTTCTCGAATTGTCTTGACGAACAACAAAAAATCGCAAAATGATTTATTAATCACCAAACGGGATAGAAAGAACTCTTGTAACAAAATTATCACACCTAACTACTTTAATAGAAGGTTCTGGCTAGAGTCAACACTTCAACCACATTCAAAGTAAAAGAAACTAAATCAGCATCCCTGTACCTATGTGGAGGCCTAATATTTCTCTTCGGTCTATCTCTACCAATTGAATATGATGACACCACCACCACTGGTAATTGTGACAAAACGGAATTAGCCATAGCTTCTTAATTTGAATAAAATGTATTCTTCAAAGTCAACTCCAAATTAAACTCCGATGGTACTGAATCTAACTCAAAATTCAAATGAGGGCTTAAATTTTGTTGATTGATGTTCAAAGATTTTGTAAAAACCATGCAAGACCTATAATTATGACCTTTTCTATTCTTTCATCACAACATGGGCACCTTTACTAACATTCAAGATTGCACCTTCAACGATTTATTTGTACTAATAAGATTTATCTTCAAATCTACAACATGTCTCACAACATTAAGTGTTCTAACAATCCCATCAAACATCTTAATTCTAACCATTCCAATACTAACTATCCTACAAGGTGTATTATTATCTATTACCAAACACCAAAACTATTTCATATGTAGAAAGGTAATTTCGATTGGGACACATATGAAAAATGCAAGTTGTATTAAGAATTCAATCATCATCAAGTTTGGAATTGTCGTAAGAAGTAATCAAAAGTTCTCCATAATTATGAAAAAATTATGCAATATTGACTTCACCTAAAATATGTAGTTCCTTCTCCTTTTGATTAGCTGCAGCTAATTTTTATTTATTCTGTAACCTATAGCAATCCTTTATCACGTGTCCCATTCTTCTTTCAATATTTACAAAGGTTATTACTGAAGTTAGTCTTCAATTTGCCCCTTGCATAACCACCATCAATAATAAGGCAATCTTCATGAGCCACAAATTCAACAAGATACTTCATCTTTTCCATTAAAAATAGAGCATCGTCGACTTCTTCAACAGCGATAGTATCATGATTGCATAAGATTATATCTCTAAAAGACATATATGAAACGGGAAACGAACACAACAAAATCAAGCTCAAATCCTCTTTATCATATTTAACCTCTAAGGTTTCCAAAACAGCAGCAATTTCCTTAAAAATAGTTAGATGATTTTCAAGGGATGCACTTTTTATCATACAATGAAATATAAATGCTAATTCAAATGCAATTTGCTAATTTAGCTTTTCGTAATACATAATTACTCCAAGTTGAACCATAATACAGTGGCAGTCTTCTCTTTCAAAACATCTTGAAGATTATTAAAAGTTGAAGATGAATCTATAATAGGGCTTTTCAATCCCTATGTTGTTTCTCCTCCGAAGTCCAACTTGTGAACATCTTGTCAAATCCCGAACCGCATAATTTAAATTCATTTAGACGAGTGTTGCTTGCATCCTTACCTACCACAACGAAAACTTTGTGTTGCGATACAAAAGTGAAATATCATACTTCATAGTTGCCATCATAAAAAATCAAGTTGAGCTATTGATTTGATCGAACCTCGCTCTTATACCAGTTTTTTAGGAATACGAGAGTAAATATATATGGCACAATATGAAATAAATATCACAAGTGCACAAAAACAAAAGATAATTGGTAGAGGAAATGAGAATTTAATAAAATACGGTGAAAAATACAAATACATTATATTTACAATATTCTCTAACTTGTCTAAATTACAAAGAAGAGCTAACTATATAGAGAATGTTTCAAACCCTAAAATTAGAGTTATAAATGGAAAAGAATGCTGAAAACCTTTACTTTTGCTATAAGGGAAATAATATTTCCCCATTTATTGCTTTGCTTCATTTTAGTTGTAATCACAGCATTCTTCCGCACAAGTGAGGACGTATTAATAAAATATCGGAGGTACTACCCTCATTCTACTAAAAAAGTGCTAAAAACACGTCAAGAACGCAAAACAAGTCTGAGTTGGACGAATAGTAGCTTGAGCGTTAGGCAGACACTAAGCGGGTGGTGCCTTTAGAACTCGAGCGGTAAGCGCTAGTGCCAGCACTCCTGTTTTGAGTGCTCAAACAGAAGACACGTGCTCACTGAGTGGGAATGCGTCAAAAAATTCCTTCCTAGTCCATATCTTGACCTATTCAAGTCCAAGACAAATTCCAATCTCCCAATTGAACTTCCAAATTGAAATTCAACTAGAATTTTCAAATAAACTTTGAATAGAATCCCAAAAAAATATTCCAAATAGAATCGAGTCAGAACCTAATTCCAACACATTATGCTAAATATAGACTCGTGATATAGGATGGTATTGGTCATTTTGGTATTAGGGAATGCTTTGGATGATGCTAGTAGCACAATCTTGCAGACTCATTGAAAGATGACTAGTTGAGAATGCGGTGGCAGTGGTTGTTAAGGAAAGATAGAAATTTGTTTAGAACGTGGGATTCCACATGACCAATGTGCCGCTAGCAGATTTAGGGAGACTAGGCTGGATTGTCAGGTCCAACCTATTTCAACCTTAAAATTTAAAAAAATATTATTCCGGTGCTTGATCCACCCCTGCAAACTGCAGTGTAATTCCCTCCAGCTAATGCAATGTCAATGTCTAGTTTTACCTTGGCTCCAACTGCGACATTTTTATTTGATATTGTAGTGTTACTTAGTAAAGTAAACTCTGGTTTGTGTCCTCATATTTTATTACACTAGATATTTTTTTTACATAAAATAAATTTTTTTTCAACTAAAAAAATTAATGGGCTGGGAAAGCTGACTGGGCTACAGCCATACAATCAGATGACTTAGCTGCTTTAAAAAAGCTTGCAAGCTCTACAATTGCAACATTATACCTTGCATAAATGTCTACTGAAGGCCTCATCTTTACTCTGCCATTGTCTGTATCTGAATCATCATCAGGTTCCACCTCATCTTCATTGATTTCTTCATTTATGTTCTGAGCAATCATCTTGTTGTTTTTTCAGCAAAACTTGCCTCCCAATTCCACATAACTTCTTCATTTACCTTGATATCTCTACTTGAGATTACTTTTTTGGACTGAGGATTGAACACCTTATATCCTTTGGCATTGATGCAATAACCAACCAATATCCCAACTTCAGCCTTATTACACAATTTATCCATTTTTGCATCAGTAATATGAGTATAACAAACACTCCCAAATACTTTCAGATTTGAGATATCTGGTTTGACATCATACCATGCCTCATATGGAGTCTTATTCTCCAATACTTTTGTGGTAAACGGTTGAGAAGATGAACAGCAGTGTTAACTGCTTCTGCCTGGAACTCCTTGGGAACCTTTTTCTCAATCAACAAACACCTAGCCATTTCCATCATAGTCCTATTTTTCCTCTCACTGACTCCATTGTGTTGAAGAGAATAGGGAATGGTTAGATGCTTAACACCTTCAGCTTCACAAAAATTGTCAAATTGTCCATAGCTATACTCAATTCCATTATCAGTTCTTATTGTCTTTATTTTGCACCCACTTTCATTTTCCACCATTTTCTTGAATGTTTAAAACATAGCTGCAACTTCTGATTTAGCTTTCAAGAAATAGATCCAAAACATTCTGGTTATGTCATCAATGAAGAGGATAAATATCTGCAGCCATTCAGTATGTTGATTTTCATTGGACCATAGACATCTAAGTGCACTAACTCAAGCTTATTGACATCCCTTCTTGGCTGGTTTTTAGGAAATGGTAATCTTGTTTGCTTTCCAAGTTGACAGACATCACAGACACAGGTATCAACAATGATTTTAGGCAAGTTTTCAACGAGATTAAAATCATACATTTACTTAAGTGAAGTATGGCTAGCATGACAAAATCGTCTATGTCATAAAGAAAACTTACTTTCTTCAGCTAAACATGCATGTGTAGTGATATTTTTTCAATCTATAGGAAAGCTTCTATTCCTCATTTGAACTGCCATTATCTCATTTCCATTTACATCTAGTACAGTGTAGGCTTTATCTTTAAACATCGAGACATGATTTTTCTCTAGTAATTGCCCTACACTAACTAGGTTCTAATTTATCCCAGGCACATATAAAACATCAGGTATATGTTTAATACCTATTGAAGTCTAAACATCAATCACCCTTATGCATTTCACTTCCACAAAATCTCTATTTCCTACTTTAACTCTGGACATGTAGGCTTTATTCAATTCAACAAAGATGCTAGAGTCTGCAGTCATGTGATGAGTGCAACCACTATCCAATAACCAGGTTTCAACCATGCTGCAGGACTTGATAGCTGAGAACAGATGCTCCTCTAGCATTTCATCTTGGTTTTTTACCATTTTTGCTTGCTGCTAAGGTTGCTTCCTCCTTTTGTTTTTGCACACCTTTTCAACATGGCCAAATTGTTTAGAGCCTCTACACTGAACTCCATGCCTAGACCAGCACCATTTAGGTAAATACCACTTTCTTTTACAATGAGGACAATGTGCAAACTTATCCTATTTGTTTCCAGTTTTACTGATTTCTGGTTCCTTTTTTTCAGATTAAAATTTCTTCATTACAAGGCTTGTTTGCACTTTATTTGTTCCTCTTGCCTCATTAACCTTCTTTGTTCAGTTTCCTGCAAGGCATTAACCAACTCAACCAAGATTATAGATGATAGGTCTCTAGAATCTTCCAATGATGATATCTTGGCTTCAAACTTTTCAGGAAGCCTTATTAAAACCTTATCAACTACTCTCTTATTTGGTAAATCATCTTCCAATAGCCTATTATGAATTACAACCTTCATCAATTTGTTTGCAAAGTCTTTCACTACCTCTGTTTCTTTCATTTTTAAAGTCTCAAACTCTCTTCTCAAGTTGAGTACTTGTATCTGCCCCGTTCTCTCATTTCCTTGGAATTCCTCATTGAGTCTATCCCAGACCTCTTTTGCTGTTTCACAACTCATTATTTGTGTGAAAATAGCATCTGAAATAGTAGACTGAATGCAAGATAGAGCTTTAAATTTTTTGGCAACATCCTCACTATGTTGTTTGATTTGAGTAATTGTGGGGTTTGCTCTCAAAGGTGGATGTTCAACCCCTGTTTCAGTTACCTTCCATTGATCATAAGCTTTGAGGTAGGCTTTCATCTTTGCAGCCCAGAAGTTGTAGTTTTCTCCAGTGAAGACAGAAGGCAATGGTGCTAAGAAACCACTTGAAGCCATTTACTTTTCTATCAACTAAATATAACTTTGATGATGGTTTATTTTATCTGTTGCTCATGTTTTTCTTCTTTCCTTCTTACGGTCCCATTTCTAAGATCAATGAGTCTTTCATACCATGAAAGTATATATAGAAACAAAAAGAGAATAAAAAAGTGACCAAAATGAAGTTCTTACTCGCTAGTGTATTTCTTACCGGATTGTTCAGTTCTTAACGATTTTTGCAATGCTTACCGACTTGTGTAAAAACTTACTGGATTGTATATTACCTCGAATGGTTATTTCCATTCATATATATGATTCTTACAAAAGGTTTTGACTACAAAATGGACTCCCATACTTTACCTACCAAACTACCTTACACATGACAACTTTTTCATGAGACCATTCTTAGTTTATAATTCAAAAAAATACTACCAAACATGTACTTGAAAACAGGAAATGATGATCACAAAACCAAACTTATGTGATAGCAAAAATGTCATGCTACACTCAACAAAACGTAATGTTTCTTTGCTTACAGCTTGTAAGTAAGGGAATTTGTCAATATCACTTTCTTCAAATTTCTTATTTGATCCTACCAAGCTTGAAACCTCATTTTTAACCTCAACCATTGTTTCTGGGTTGCATAGGAGCTGTGTCAATGCGTTGACAATCGTGTGACACTTTTGTTGTCAACAAACATTTGATTTTGCTACGGTTTCTCCTACATATTTTTTGTAATCATTATAGCCTAAGTTATATGGTAACTTAAGCAAGCTAGGACCCGCTACAAGTTGTAATCTGTCAAGTATGGTAGAAGTGGTAGTAGGTAGAATAGTTGGTAGAAAAAACACTTTTGTAATGGATCAAATGATGGTTTTATATAGCCAGCCGTGTAACACCATTTTGTATGATTGAAATCTCAATTTTTTCCCTCCTCTTTGTTGTTCAAAAACCTTCACAATGCCCATACTGAGCTACTAGTGGTCTCTGAACCAGCGAGGAACATTTCTTGCATTACCATGCAAGTTGCTTAGTAATTCTTTTTAGAGATAATAATGAAAGAGAGATAATTTACCAACAAAGATCAATCAATTATGGCAAAAGATTTATAAGTGTGGTTAACCTATCAACCATCTCTTTCGTTGTTTCAAGTTTTGAAGTTGGTTCTCAGTCTTTATAGATTAAATACCATAAATGACCCAGTACATTGTATTTGGCAAAACTGTAAAAGAAAAATCTTAAATATTACCAGTACGAATATCTTGATCTCCTATTCTGATAATTTAGCAGGTTCGTTCTTGCTTCCTTCAAATCGAGCAACACATCTAAGAAGTCTTTGCTCGTTTCTCTACATGCCTTGCAATCTTCTATACGCTCATTCACATACGTTAAAACAATATCCAGTGCTTTTCCCATATCACGAACCATTTTTTTCCTTAGACCTTGCAAGTCAAACCATCTAAGCCAAGGGAATAAATCTAAAATATTAGGATATTCACCCCACTTTGTTATTCACATCATGGAGTTCAAGAATTATGATGCCTCTTTCGACTCTGGATCCACCAAATCCTGGGAAAACATCTGGTTCCTATCATGTTAAATGATGCACAAAAAACATATAGTGCTACAATAATTCCATTCCTTCTTCTCTCCACCTTATTTTCTTCTTTTTCTATCCATGAGAGCATATTGTTAACTCACTTTCGCTTGACAAAAACTGTTTTATTGATTCTTTTGTTAACAAACATTTCCACCGTACAAATACGTCTTATGAGACGCCAATAGATGACATATGGAGCCAAGGCCATGGAACCCTTGTCGAAATTAAGCGCTCTCATGGTGTCAACAAGTGTGCGGTCTATGAATGGAAAATCACGGTTCTTGAAAAATTTAGCTGCTACGTCTATGGATTGTATAACCATGGTATTAGCTAAACCTATCTTTAACCACACAATGGGGGCATAATTCTTTTTGAAACCCGCTATAGTTTTATGGGTCATGGTTCCAAGTTTGAATGTGTGACCAAACAGTGGCCATCCAGAGGTCCTGGAAGTAGCTTTTTGTGATTTAGTTTTCTAGTGTGGAATATAAAGATTAAAATTGGTAAAAAGAAGGTGATGAAATAAACCAGGAAACTCCACCTCTCCAGAACTCAAACTTTGCATTTTCTTGTTTAGCAAGTGTCCCTTTTTATACTTCCACTCTCCACGGAGCCTACGAATCTTTTGAGAATAAATTGTTATCGACTTTGAGTTCATTAACATAACATCTGATGCATGTTGTGTTACAAAAAAAATAATCGTGAACAAATAATCTAAATAACAGAGAATAAATAATTCAATTGGACTTTAAAACCTGAAGCCTGTGTGAACACAATTTCCTTAAAACAAATTTTCCCCCTCACTTCAGGTGCTTGAGATTTAACTTGAGCGTCCATTTCTCAGGATACAATGGTAAACCAGTAGAGTCTGAGAATGACAGATTATACTCCAACGAACTGACTTAGTAACTAAACAATATCACCACCAAGACCTTGACATACAATAAAATATGTATGTAGATAGAGGACAATTTTGTGTGTTTTGGAATTGTAATGCACACTGTATTCTTCATGTCCGGAATAGTGGAAAACGTGGCTTTACATAGACTAGACCCCAGTAATTACGAGTTAAATTTATCCATCAACTCAATGGCAATAACCATTGGAGTTTCAACAATTCCAAACTAATGGCAATAATCATTGGAATTTAAGTAGTTTGAGAAAGCAAAAGTTAGTTGTTGAAAACAAAAAAATTGGCAAAACATAGGCCATCCTAAGGAGCCAATTTTTTCTCAGTTCGGTCCGACATTCGTGTACGCAGGTCGCGCTCGCACACAAGTTCAAGGTCCAAAGCCTATTTTGGTCTGTGATTTGCACCCCCCATATACGCGCACGTGGAAAGACCCTCTATGCTATACATGATTACACGCTTCCAAAGTTTAGCCATATATAAAGTGGTTTTTGCTTTCATCAACTTTCTATGTAGGATAAACTCAAATTTGGGTTTTCCTCCAACATAAACCATATTCTAGCGGTCCAATTTAAACTCCAATTTCTCATTCACCGGAGCTTTATTTTTGGCAAGTAAATACATGAT
>CAIGRH010005170.1:0-16087 GCA_903798295.1 Fraxinus nigra | reverse complement strand
ACAAAGAGAACGGCCTCTTATTTTCCTTTTGAGAAAAAATTAACAAAATTAATTCTTGATTGTTCTTATTTCATATATGAGATTCTCGTTGAACAAATTGAATTGGTATGAGCTACATAAGTTTTAATTTGTCATTGGTGTCTAGATTTAATTAGTTGTAAATGTCTGTTACGATCGCTAATTGTTGACGTTGACCAATCAATGTTCGCTCGAGCAAAACTTCAAAGTTGGTTCTGTTCCTGCTTTAATTTCGATGATCATCATTGCTAAAATAAAAGTTTGATTGTCATGATGACACATTTCAAAAGTTTAATGACTAAAAATCTTTTAACATGCGTTTGATTGCAGTCAAAAATATTTTTAATGGCAAAAAAAATATCAATCAAACAACACAAAAGTAAGAATTTGAATAAAAAAAGACGTTTTTCATAAACAATATCGACAATCAAACGCACTCTTAATTATACATATTTTTTATGTCCAAGAAAAGCAAATTATGATACGCGTTGCATATTTGCAAATTTGCCCGCCAACTAAAATGCAAATTTCCCGCCATTTTCAATCCTCCAGGATAAAACGTGTTAGAGGAAACGACGTGTTCTATTGATTAGCTACACAATGTCTTAAAAACGACACCGTTGCCATCTACGGGCCCACAATGTCACTCGCTGCCCAGGAATCCCTAAAATATCCTCAATAACGAAAGTATTCTGTATTCCCCGTACCCGTCCCTAAAATAGCATGCTAAATTACCGAATTGCCATTAAAAAGAACCCCCTGGACCCTCCCAAAATGGCCTTTTCGTCAAACTGCTAAAAAATAATTAACCCTTGGGTGGCAACTTCGTAGTTTTCACCATTGGCAGGCCTTCATTTGAAACCGATACCCAAATAAAACTCGCACTCAGGCTTCTTGAATTAAAATAAAATCATTTCACTCTCCGTCTTCTGTTTTTCTCTTGCCTGTCCGTCATCTCTATTTTCTCTCAATTTCAGTTCAATTTTTTGAAGAAAAAATTCATATTTTCTTCGAATTCTCCTTCTACATTTCTTAACAAATATCTAGACGTTTTCATTCCTTTTTTTAATTCTTCTGTAGTTCAATATTTGAAACATCCGCACAAGATTTTTTTTTCTTTGTTTTTTATCCAAGCATTCGAAACCCTAACCCTAATTTTATTGCGTTTCGAAGAAGTCAAAGTAGGCGGTTTCGTACACTGAAGCACGAAGAAAGCTTGCATTCCTTTTATTCGGAGGTCTGATGAAGCTTTATTGAGTTTTAGTCTTTTCGTTGATTCTTTCTTCGATTTGAACATTTTTATAGAGGATTAGAGCTGAAGAACCCTAATATATCGATTAAAAATATATATTTTTAATTTGGGGATGCTACTTTTTTACAGGGGCGATCAATTGGGGATGAATAATCGTTTATTCTGATATTACGAAGTTTGTTTTGGGGTTTTTATTGATGTTTTTAACTTAGTGAACGCACTTTTGATTGAAAACTTAATATTTAGGGTCAATGTGGATATCTTGGAGGTTTTTTTTTTCTTTGGGGGGGGGTAGTAGGTATACAGTTTTCTTAGTTTAGAGAGTTTTAAGTTTAATTTGGAATTCATATTGGGATCGAATCAGAGTGATTTGTATTTTAATTTGATCCAAAATTGTTTTTAAATTGGACCTGCAACTATGTGGGTCCTTAACTTCCACTAACAGAACATTTGAACAAACAATCTCGTTTCCTATTCATCAAGGGCGTATAAGTTCAGCATGATATTAATTATCTATGTTGTTTTCAGCTTTCAGAAAACCTTATTTTATATTGCAAAGAAAAATATTATATGAAATTGATGAAAGAAATGAGGATTCAGATATGTTGCATGTTGCGTTCATTCATATTTCAATTAAAAAATTGGTTGTGAGTTTGGTAGTTTCTCTCTTTGTACCGATTGTGAGACTTGGAAATGCATATAAACTGGCTTGATGATTTCACACCACTTATTGAAGAATTTGATAAATTGGATTTATTTTATTTTTGTCTTTTTCTTTTTTGTTGTTGCAGTCCTTATCTGTTTTTCATCTCTTAAGTATTCCGTTGGTAAGTAAGTGGTGATGTTTACATTTATGATTTTAGAAATATGAAGATTTGAAAGGGAAAGTATGGGATGGCTCTCTAAGTGTAAATTTCTATTTGCATGCTTTAGTTTGGATCTTGTAGGTTTTTTCATCAACTATGTAAAAATTGTTGTTTTAATTATCAAGTAAGTTCTCATACCACTAATTTAAGGATATTTACTTTTCTGAAAAAAAAAATTGGAGTGGGTAACACTCATCTATGGCCCATTTACTGGGTATCAGTTTTTGTGTATGGTTTTGGCTTTTAAGAACTTTAGTGCTGACATTTTTTTTTGTATCCGTTTTGTTTTACACCCATCTGTTACGTTGTTTCGAACATCTGATTATTAAGAATTTGTGTTAAAAGTTGTTTGCTGTATTGTTTGTCTTTTCCCCTATATTTGTTAACTTTTATGACTTAACTGCTTTTTCTATTTATCAACTTTTTATCCTTCTAACTTCTTTCAACCATTTGCTGTATTTATTTTGATTGTGGTTCTTAAATTATAAATATGTTTTTTTTTTCCCTTTTAAGTTAATTCTTAGGTAACATGTACTGTTCTGTTTCTCAGGCTGGATTCACATTTATGTTGTTTTCATTATTCTTTTATGCTGCTATATTTCTTCTTGCTTCTTTGATGCTAACTAATGAATGGATTCACCGTGGCAGATTCGTCCTGGACTTGTACGATGGCAGAAAAACGCAGTGCAAATGACCCACCTGCAAATGGGAAATCAGTGGGGGGTAATGCATATACCATTGACTTGACTACTTTCAGTCAGCGGTTGCAGGGTCTTTACACTAATTGGCGTCAACACAAAGATGAGCTCTGGGGATCTGCTGATGCCCTTGCTATAGCCACACCTCCCCCTTCAGAGGATTTGCGCTACTTGAAGTCCTCTGCTTTGAATATCTGGTTGCTTGGGTATGAGTTTCCAGAGACGATTATGGTTTTCAGAGATAAGCATATTCATTTTCTGTGCAGCCAAAAGAAGGCAACACTTCTTGAGGTTGTGAAAAGGTCTGCTAAAGAGGCTGTGGGTGCAGATGTTGTCATGCATATTAAATCCAAAAGTGATGATGGTAGTATTCTAATGGATGCTGTGTTGCATGCTCTTCGTTCTCAGTTAACTCCAGATGGTAGCTCTGCCCCAATAGTTGGACATATTGCTCGAGAAGCTCCAGAAGGTAAATTATTGGAGATGTGGGATGATAGGGTAAAGAATTCAGGCCTCCATCTTAGTGACATTACAAATGGGTTGTCTGATCTTTTCTCGGTGAAGGATAAAAATGAGATTACATGTGTAAAGAAAGCTGCATACTTGTCTGCGTGTGCAATGAAGAATTTTGTGGTTCCAAAAGTTGAGAAGGTTATTGATGAGGAGAAGAAAGTCACCCATTCCTCGCTAATGGATGACACAGAGAAGGCAATAATTGACCCGGTGAAGATTGGTGTCAAACTGAAGGCAGAGAATGTAGATATCTGTTATCCTCCAATCTTTCAAAGTGGTGGAACTTTTGATCTCAGGCCTAGTGCTTCAAGCAATGATGAATATCTATATTATGATTCTGCCAGCGTTATCATTTGTGCCATTGGATCAAGATATAACAGCTACTGTTCCAACATTGCCAGAACATACCTCATTGATGCAAATACGGCGCAGAGCAGGGCCTATGAAGTTCTTCTTAAGGCCCATGAGGCGGCAATTATTGCACTGAAACCAGGAAATAGGGTCAGTGCTGTTTATCAAGCAGTCCTTGCTGTGGTGGAGAGGGATGCCCCCGAGCTGGTTCCAAACCTGACAAAATCTGCAGGTACGGGCATTGGTTTGGAGTTTCGCGAATCAGGGTTGAGCCTTAATGCAAAAAATGACAGAGTGCTGAAGGCAGGAATGATTTTCAATGTTTCAATTGGTTTCCAGAATCTGCAAACTGGGACTAGCAATCCCAAGAGTCAGAAATTTTCACTGTTACTTGCAGACACAGTGATCGTGACAGATAATGGTCGTGAAGTTGCAACTTCAGTGAGCTCCAAAGCTGTCAAAGATGTGGCCTATTCATTCAATGAAGATGAAGAAGAGGAAGAGCAGCCAAAAGTGAAATCTGACTCTAACGTCAAGGACACTTTATTTTCCAAAGCAACACTTCGGTCAGACAATGGGGAGTTGTCAAAGGAAGAGCTCAGAAAGCAGCACCAGGCTGAACTTGCTCGCCAGAAGAATGAAGAAACTGCTCGACGCCTTGCCGGTGTAGGATCTGGAATTGGGGATGGGCGTTCTAATGTGAGGTCTGCAAGTGAGCTAGTTGCGTACAAGAGTGTCAATGAACTACCTCCACCTAGGGATATGATGATTCAGGTTGACCAGAAGAACGAGGCCATTCTCCTACCGATTTATGGAAGCATGGTGCCTTTCCATGTAGCTACCGTGAAGACTGTCTCCAGCCAGCAGGATACCAATCGTAATTGTTATATCCGGATCATATTTAATGTCCCCGGTACTCCTTTCACTCCTCATGATACAAACTCTTTGAAAAATCAGGGGGCTATCTACTTGAAGGAGGTTTCATTTCGCTCCAAGGACCCGAGGCACATAAGTGAAGTGGTGCAACTTATTAAAACACTTAGACGAAATGTCATGGCCAGGGAGTCTGAAAGGGCTGAGAGGGCGACTCTTGTCACTCAGGAAAAACTTGTGCTCGCAGGCAACAAATTTAAACCAATTAAGTTACATGACCTGTGGATCCGTCCTTCATTTGGTGGCCGTGCAAGAAAGTTATCTGGCACACTGGAAGCTCATGTTAATGGTTTTAGATATTCGACATCAAGGCCAGACCAACGGGTAGATATCATGTATGGTAACATAAAGCATGCATTTTTTCAACCAGCTGATAAGGAGATGATTACACTTCTTCACTTTCATCTCCACAACCACATTATGATTGGAAACAAGAAAACCAAGGATGTCCAATTCTATCTTGAAGTGATGGAGGCGGTCCAAACAATTGGAGGTGGAAAGAGATCTGCTTATGACCCAGATGAGATTGAGGAGGAACAGAGGGAGAGAGATCGAAAGAACAAAATCAATGTGGACTTCCAGAGTTTCGTGAATCGGGTGAATGATCTGTGGGGACAAACTCAATTTAAAGGCCTCGACCTGGAGTTTGACCAGCCTTTAAGAGAACTTGGATTCCATGGTGTACCGTACAAAGCTTCTGCTTTCATAGTTCCAACTTCCAGCTGTTTGGTTGAACTGATAGAGACTCCTTTCCTTGTGATCACCTTGAGTGAGATTGAGATTGTAAATTTGGAGAGAGTTGGTCTTGGACAGAAGAATTTCGACATGGCCATTGTCTTCAAGGACTTCAAGCGTGACGTAATGCGAATCGATTCCATCCCATCCTCTTCACTTGATGGCATTAAGGAATGGCTCGACACTACAGACATCAAATACTATGAGAGTAGGTTGAATCTCAATTGGCGTCCAATATTGAAGACCATCACTGACGATCCACAGAAATTTCTAGAGGACGGTGGCTGGGAATTTCTGAATCTGGAAGCTACTGACTCAGATTCAGACAACTCGGAAGACTCAGACCAAGGTTATGAGCCATCAGATGCAGAGCCAGTTTCAGAGTCTGAGGATGACGACTCGGACAGCGAATCACTGGTGGAGTCTGAAGACGAAGAGGAAGAAGATTCAGAGGAAGACTCGGAGGAAGAGAAAGGCAAGACGTGGGATGAGTTAGAGAGGGAAGCTAGTAATGCAGACAAGGAGAGGGATGAAACAGATAGCGAGGATGAGAGGAGAAGAAGAAAGGCCAAGGCTTTC
Organism: Fraxinus nigra; assembly: GCA_903798295.1. Lineage (NCBI taxonomy): Eukaryota > Viridiplantae > Streptophyta > Magnoliopsida > Lamiales > Oleaceae > Fraxinus > Fraxinus nigra. The sequence goes on along the minus strand of CAIGRH010005170.1, from coordinate 10,142 downwards.
AGCAAGTCAAGGGCTGCTCCTAGTGTTGCTGCTGCATCCAAGCGAATGAAGTTTAGGTAGACAAATAGAAGGTCTAGTTCATTTCAAGTTTATTGAGTTCATTGTTTTGGTGCCTTCCTGCGGTGCAGTAGATGCGGTAGACTTGAATGTCGGTATTAGTTTCATTTTGATGATTTAATTTTTTAGTGTTTGATCTTATTCCAGCTCGTGTTGGTCTTTTTGTTAGATGCTTATTTCACAGATTTTGGCTTGTAAATTGGTGACTCTTAATATAGAACTAATTTTATGTATTAATTATTTTTGGCTTGTTGATGTCTTTAGGATTCCACAGAAAGTTGCAATTCAGCTATATGGTTATGTTATATTATCTCTGGCGGTCCATTTATCTCTCGTGTTCATGAATTGCAATGTAGTTGAGTTGTTTTATGGAACAACTTCAGAACTTCAATAGTTATTAATTTTATTTTTTATTTTTCACTTAAATTTGATTATTATCAGAAAATAATTAATAGGAAATATATCCCAAATAATATTCACGACTTGACGTATCTTCAGAAAATCTCTACCTCGTTTCCCTAACTCCAACCGGCAACTATATAGGAGTCCAAGTACCACCACCGCAACAATACGCTGGCAACACAGGCTCCACTTACAACCACCACCCCAAAAAAACCCCACCCAGTTTTCCAGCTTCCATTCTTCCGTTCTTAGCGGTTAAGATTATTCTCTTGCTACATATCTCCCTTTCACTTCCTAGCTTCACTATGAAAGTAAACTTTCAAAAAGCAAAGGCAAGTGATTCTGTGTGTTTCTGGCTGTGTAATTGTATAAAGTAACACTGGTTCAACAATTTGGGGATGTGGCTGGAGCACGCGATGATGTTTTTCGTTATATATATATATTACAAACAACGAAACCCTAGTCCAGCATCGATCAAATATTTTCTATTCTCTTGTGGTAGGATCACTCGGTGTTTAGGGTATATATTCAGTTACTGATTGCTGGCAATGTAAACTTACTTTAGTGGGTGAATTTTCTGCATGTGATGTGTTGCAGGTGTCTTAGATGCCCAATTACAGATTATCGTTATAAAAATCTTCGCGACTATTTTTGGGTATGAATTTCTTATTTTACCATCTCAAGGAGTTAATCTTTATCAATCCATGATTTATTCTAGCAGCACCTAAATGATCTTAAAGGGTTTGTGAAGGTTTTAGAATTTCATATAGTTTGGTATATTTGTAATTATGAGGTGAGAGATGGAGGGAGTTCACGATCTTTGTTTGTTTATCCAAATTGTAGATTGATCATCATTAGGAAGTCTTTCAATGCTCGTTGCTATACAAATTTAGGAGTGCAGATTATTTTAATAATTGTTTCAGAATTCCTACTTTTGCTGCAGATGACAATGGATGAAGTATTGACTGTAAAGGCTGCAGTTCACAAGCTGCAACTTTCTCTTCTTGAAGGCATCAAAGATGAGAATCAACTATTTGCTGCTGGGTCATTAATGTCTCAGAGTGACTACCAAGATGTGGTGACGGAGCGCACAATAGCTAAAACGTGTGGTTACCCACTCTGCATCAATTCTCTGCCTTTTGAGCAGCCTCGGAAGGGGCATTACCGAATATCACTCAAGGAGCATAAAGTATATGACCTTCATGAAACGTATATGTATTGTTCTTCTAGCTGTTTGATAAATAGTCGGGCATTTGCTGGGAGTTTGCAAGAAGAGAGATCCTCGACTCTGAACCCGGAAAAACTTAATGAGGTTCTGAATATGTTTGAAGGGAACTCTAAAGTGAACATGGGAAAGAATGGAGATTTTGGATTGTCCGAGTTGAAGATTCAGGAGAAAACTGATACGAGAGCTGGAGAAGTTTCTGTAGAGGAGTGGATTGGTCCCTCAAGTTCTATTGAAGGCTATGTCCCACAGAGAGATCGTGATTTGAAGTCCCAACGAGTGAAGAATCTTAAAAAAGGTACCGGACTAGAACGACTTGTTAGATTTAGAATACTGATTTACCAGTGTTCATGTTAGTTTTTAACTAGCCAATATTATCTTTGTTGTAAAACGCGATTCGGCTTTCCTAGTTCATCAAATCCTTGCTTTTGATTCATGTAATCAGTGTGTATGTTACAGAATCTGAACCCAAGCATGGGGAACCAAATGAAGTAGACGTTATATTCAATGATATGAACTTCTCAAGTAGTATAATTACACAAGATGAGTGCAGCATTTCAAAACTAGCTGGTCCAAGAAAAGTTGTTCTGCATATGAAAGGTGAAGAACCAAAAGGAAAAGTGAGTTGTGAAGATGCAAGCGATGAAGACAGTACTGTGCCAAACCCAGCTGCTTCAGTGGGAAGCATACCAGAAGCAAAATTGTATAAATCTGATAAAAACAAGTATGGGGATGACAAGCTTAATGTGTCAGAAGTGTCCCCTGTAACTAGCCGAAATGATCCTAGCAGAAAGGCAATGAAGGAAGAAACAGACTACAACCATGGGAAGTCATCTACAGCTACTTCCACTAAGCTCAAATCTTCTTTAAAAACGTCAGATGAAAAAAAAGCAATCCGCTCTGTTACTTGGGCTGATGAGAATGCTCACAGTGAGGGGAAAAACCTTTGTGAATTTAGAGAATTAAATGATAATGAAGAAGTTGTTGTGGAATCAAACTCCAGAGACATGGAAGTGGGTGAAGAGTCGTATAGATTTTCATCAGCAAAAGCCTGTACAAGTGCTCTAAGCCAAGCAGCAGAAGCTGTTGCATCTGGAAAGTTCGATGTATCTGATGCAGGTACAAAATGTTGTTTGCTTTAATATATAATATATCTTTGTTTAAAGGTGCCTATTTAGTTTGAGATTCTTATCCATTATGGTTCTCAATTTCTCATTGCATTTTCGATCCAGTGTCTGAAGCGGGTGTTATTATATTACCACCACCTCATGAAGTGGATGAAGCTGAACCTCAAGAGAATGGTGATGTTATGGATACTGATCCATCTGTTTTAAAGTGGCCTTCAAAACCTGGTTTTCCAAAGTTTGACTCTGAGGATTCTTGGTATGATAGTCATCCGGAGGGTTTTAGTTTGACTGTAAGTTGTTCTTTTAACTCTTAAACTACATTTTTCACTTTTCCAGATTTCATGCAAAATTTGTTTCACTTGCAATTGACATTTAGCCTTTGATTCAGTCATCACCTTTTTCAATAATGTTTATGGCTCTCTTTGCCTGGATATCATCATCATCTATGGCCTATATATATGGACGTGATGAAAGTCATCATGAAGAATATTTATCCATCAACGGGAGGGAATATCCTCGCAAGATTGTAATGGAAGATGGTCGCTCCTCTGAAATCAAGCAAACTCTTGCTGGCTGCCTTGCTCGATACTTGCCAGGACTTGTTGCTGAGCTCAGACTGCCAACACCAATATCGACTCTTGAACAAGGAATTGTACGTTCTGAACATTTTTTAACGATGCAGTTGTTTTTTTCTCCTGTTATTTTATGAGCAGATATTGAACCAAGTACTATTGTGGTTTTGAATAGCTTTACTCAAAAAATATGAGGCAAAAAATGAGGAAATGGGGTCAGGGTGTGGAGGAAAAGAGGAACGGGAATTGGAAAAAGAGGTAAAAAAACAAAGGGTCCATTGGCATGGTATTTCGTTTGTTCATGTCTGTGTCTTAGCAGTACTTTAAATTTGGCATTGTCTAGTGATGAAATTTGGACTCATTCTAGACTGCTCAAATTTATTGTGTTGTAAAGGAGATATTTGAATTTGTATTTATCAGAGGAGTTCTGCATGAATCAACTAGCATTCTTAACGGAATGTTTGTTTCTTACTTGGTATACTGTCTTTCAGGAGCCTTTCTTCTTCCTGATCTATTTCTTTATTTTGCAGGCACGCTTACTAGATACAATGTCTTTTATCGATCCGCTTCCTTCGTTCAGGATGAAGCAGTGGCAAGTAGTTGTCCTCCTGTTCCTTGATGCACTTTCTGTCAGCAGGATTCCTGCACTCACAAAGTATATGATGGGCAGGAGAGTTTTGCTTCCCAAGGTGAGGATTTGGAATTTGGATTAGTGTCGTCTCATGTTTGAATGTATATACTCTTGTATTATTAATGTATGTAAGCTTTGTGAAGGAGTCTCTGTGAAATCTTGCAAAGTTGATTGGCTAAGATCCATTGCTGCATAAAGTCAATTCCTTGAATGATCAGCTTGATTATTTACTTCTAGTCTATCCATTTTCTAAACAATTCCAGAAGGGGATAAAAAGATAAAAATAACTGTGTAGGATGTTACTTCTGCTTTAGTCCAGTTTCTTTTCTGAGATTAAATGATCGTCTTTGAAAATCATATATACTTGCTGCCTTCTTGGAATGTTGTTGTGGATTGTGGAGCTGTAGATACGAGTTCGAATGGGATGGAAACTATAGATCATAAGGGTTTAGGGTGCTGAAGGGGTATTGGGGTAAAATTTAATTTTACAAAACATATAATTAAGCTCCTGATTGGTGGGGGGTTAAAATCTGATTTTAGTATATTTTGATAGTAGTTGATGAAATGTGTGGTTAAAAAGTTGAGAGACCCATAAAATATGTGATTGAAATGAATCGTTGACTTTGATTTAGATTAAAATCTAGATTTTAATCGGTACCAAACTGGGACTAAATTAAAGTTTGTGTGTTTGTTTTTGGATATAATTGTTATTCAATTTTGAACCAAAAAAGATACAATTAACCAAAGAAACTATGATAGATTAAGCAATTAAGATTGTCTGAGAATTGGATCATTTGTTAGTCCGTTTAAAATCCACAATCGTCTTTGATCTATTGAAGTTAGTAGTAACTCCAATGTAATTTCTTAATGAAAGACTTATAGTACCATATTTTGCTGCTCAAATATTAACCAAAAAAAGAGAGAAATTAATACTTAATTGCGATAGATCCTTCATCATATTTTGGCTTTATATGTAATGATGATGATATAAATCCTTTTTTCATGGTTTTTTCAATCACGAGTTAACTTGAAACTTGTTTTGGTTTGATGAACAGGTTCTTGAGGGTGCTCAGATTAGCGCTGAAGTATATGAGATAATGAAGGATCTGATCATTCCACTTGGCCGTAAGCAACAAAATTTAATGTAAACAGAGTTCAGATTCTACTAACTTCTCTAGGAGTCTTCCACTACCTATTTTAACAGACTGTGATCTTTGGACTGCCAATTCATCAAGATCCAGTTGGAAATGTCGGGATGAAGGAACTCAATGTCAACCTAGCAGAAAGTTGAAGCATATCATGCAAAATCTTTCATCTGCTTATTCCGTGTGTGATGTTTGGTTGCATGAGAACCTCTTAAGTCCCCCGTTTGTTTGTCTACCATTATTTCAACGTTCTTTTTTTTTAAAACTCATTTTCAACCACGCATTCTTACAAAAAAAAATTTGCATGTAAACCCAAAACTTTTTCTACATTTTAACCACATATTCTCCAAAAATTCACTATTTTATTGCTCCCCTTTATTGAATATTGGTAGACAAGCAGGGGCTAAAACTCAATTCAAAGTTGGTTCATTTCCAATTGCAATTCTGAGGATAAATTTTTCTGGCTACCAGACGCTACCATTCTAGTTGCTGATTGGATTTTACGCTTCTTATCAAATCTTTTATTGACATTTTCCTCGTAGACATGTCTATAATTGCAATGAAGGTTGGCAGTTTACCCTGCTTCCCTTTCTCCCAAACAAGGAAACACATTGAGTTTGGTTCAGAGTTGTTTTGATGAACTTTGATGATTCTGACTTGACAATGGGTGCCTCTGGTATGGATTTTGAGTTAATAATATTAAATTAATAGCTTATCACTTTGATTTAATAATTCATTCAATTTGATCTGTTTTTTGGTTTTCAATTTTACGGCTCCTTTGTCAAGTCCTTTTTAAAGTCAATAATTGTTCTTGAAATTAGAAATTGCTTTTGAAAATGTTTTGATAATTTTTTGGAAGTGATTTATCTTTTAGGGAAAATCGATCTAAGGTAATTTTCTCAAAAAATCCTTCTGCAACAAAGCAAAAGCTTAAACCACGAGGGGTTGCTCAATTGATCAGATTTTAAGTTTACTCCCCCAATGGTCACCGGTTCGAATCTCCTCAGGGGTGAGTACCCGATTGTAAATTTCAAGCCCCGTGAGATTAGTCGAGATGCGCGCAAACTGGCTGGACATCCATGATTTAAAAAAAAAAAAAGCCTAATTTCTGTCAAACGGGTCCTTATTTCACTGATTGTCTACGAGAAATGAGTATTCATTAATTGAGTTTTAACGATATTCCTTGTACACGAAAGATTGGATTTTATGGGCTTAGCACGATACAATGGTGCAACTATGTTCTATTTCTCTAGTCTTTTTTTAACGTGGTATTGGTACAATGAACTTGGTCGACGAAATAAGTGTCATATATTCAATATAAAGTAATAATTTTATTTTTTTTTAGTTTTAGGTATTGAAATAATGTGTTTTAACACTCAAGTCCTAACTGATCATCCAATCATTGTTTGTATTTTAACTTTTGTGTCATTTCTCAAAATATGCATCTGGTTTTTCCATGTTTATGTAAATTACATTTTTTTAATGTATAATTTTCTATAAGTAATAAGCTTTTTATGTTAAAATATCATAAATCTCAAAATATGTTTAACAAAAAAAGTTAAGTTGTTTATAGTTTATAATAACATGTATATAATATACATTATATTTATAAAAATATAAAATATGAATTCTTTTATAGTATAACATAGCCACACACCTATATTCTATCTTTGAAGTAAAAATATATCCAGAAAGCTTGCATGAGGAGAAAATGATAAATAAATTTTGTAATTAATTTTATAATGGCTGTTATTTGATTCAATTTATGTGCTCTTCGAGTCACAAATAATGTGCTCTTTTGAGTCACACCACTATTAAAGTGCTTTCAATACTAGAGGTCCAATTTATGCCACGTTGCATTCAATTTTGCATGTGAAGATAAAAATTGGCTTTATAGTTTATAAATAATTTATAAACACGAGACAAACATAAATAACATAAAATTATAAATAAAATAAAAATAAAAAGGGTTAAATCGAAAAGTTGCATACGCGAATTCAGATGGAGTTAGAGTTAGAGCTTCGTTCTCCCGACTTGTTATTTCCAACTCAAAAACATGAATAAAGAGGTGTCTTCTCTCGTAGCTATAAGTTATCTAAAAGGACTAGGATGAAAGTCTAAAGAGAAAGCATATAAAGTCGCTATGGTCTAGGTTCTTTCTCACATTGTGCGTCTCAAGGACTCTACTCACCTTATTAACCAAGCTTTGAATATTGGATTTTTCTGAATGGCCGATAAGCAGCCAAGAGCATTCAAATGAATGTGACCATGGAATCCAATTTCAAGCAATCGAACAACTATCACTCTTGAATTATCATGATTACACGTGACACTACTCCAATTGTTGCAAACTGAAGTTCTCTCATCCCAATTGTTTGAACATCTTCTCGTCTTACTTGTTCTCGAATAAGCGACGACGTTTGCATTCCTGAATTGGGGAGTAGACTATTGGGGCTTGCATTCGCTTTCAGGTGTAAAGAAAAAGACGTTCAATATAATTTCATGGCGGTTTCGAGGGTGGGGATTTCGTGGGGAAAGTTAATTTAATTTACATGGGATTAACTAAAATGCCCCTAATAAAATGATCAAAATATTCAATTTTTACATTTTTGAGGCCAACTAACGGTCAAATGGATGATCCATTTGGACCTCTACTGCATATTTCTGAAATGTTAGAGGTATTCGTTGGCACAAATTGAAGGTTAAGGTAAAGACTGCAAAAAAATGAAAAGGTTAGGGACTGTTGCTACAATTTTCCTTTATTTTTACACTTCTAAGACTAAATATTAAAAAATAATACTTAATAAATATGGGATAATTGCAGCTGGGGCTCCAAACCTTTCAAATAGTGGTGAACTTTTCCCTAACCTTTCTATCGTTGCAGTCGTCACCTCAAACATTTCAAATCGTAACAGTTGAGACCCTAATGGACGGTTGCCATCCAATTTGTCCCTAGTTGACCCAAAAAATTTAATTTTGACCAATTTAAAAATGACAAAACAGTAATTTAATATTTTCCCCATAAAATAATTAAAAACTTAAATCAAAAATAAAATAAAAGAGGAAAAACTATCTTCCCCACCCCACCCCACAAACAAATTAGCAAATAAAAGTTACGTGTAAATATAGTTTTAGAGAGAGAAAGCACTACTAGTTTGCTTTTTGCTTGCTTTGGGTACAATGCGGGATTTGTGAACTTTTATAGGAATGAAAATAGGTTTCCATAGTTGCTAGAAATCACTAGTGAAACTGGAGAAATTACCATCAATGGAGATAGCAATGGCCGTGATGGTGGTCGCGGCAAATTTCTAGTTTTGTATTGAGGGGTTGGGGTGTGGTGGGTTGGGTTGGGGGTGGTTAAAGAAGATAGTTTTTCCCTTTTTATTTTATTATTATTATTTGTTTTTTATTTAAGTTTTTAATTATTTTATGAGAAAAATATTAAATTATTGTTTTGCCCTTTTAAAGTTGATTAAAATGTAATTAAAATTAATTTTTTAGGTCAATAACGGCAAATTGAATGAAAACCGTTCCTTAGAGCCTCAAATGTTACGAGTTGAAAGATTTGGGATCACGACTGCAACGATTGACCTGTCACTGTTTAAAAGGTTTGGGGCGTCAACTGCAATTATCCCTAAAAGTAAAATTTAGAAACCGGAATATAGGATAACAACACTTTACTAGTCACACTTTGCAACCATTATTGCATTGTCGCCAAAACTAAATTAAAAAAACTAATTACAATAAATACACATTAGTGATTAGTCTCTCTCTCTCTCTCTCTCTTGTATTTATCCGTCTCTCTCAGGGTAATGGGGTCACATAATTTAGGCCACAAATTAATCGTTAGAGGGAATAACCGATGATCATTGGTGTCTGCTCCACATCCTACTTAGCATTTTGATTCCATCGGTACAAATTTCTTTTACCGCTCTTTCTCGTGTTTAATTAACTGTTCCTGAAATGTTGATTGCGAAGCGTTCTTTTGGTTTTAAATAGTAAAATGATAATCTATGTTTTTTCGATTTTTCTGCGTGGATCTGTTGATTTTCTGGTTAATTGGTTTTAATTTTCATGTTTGTTTGTTTTATCTGTTTCTAAAACCAACCTTTTTTTAAAAAAATTTAAAGGTCTNCACCTCCTACTTAGCATTTTGATTCCATCGGTACAAATTTCTTTTACCGCTCTTTCTCTTGTGTTTAATTAACTGTTCCTGAAATGTTGATTGCGAAGCGTTCTTTTGGTTTTAAATAGTAAAATGATAATCTATGTTTTTTCGATTTTTCTGCGTGGATCTGTTGATTTTCTGGTTAATTGGTTTTAATTTTCATGTTTGTTTGTTTTATCTGTTTCTAAAACCAACCTTTTTTTAAAAAAATTTAAAGGTCTGTTTGTTTTTCCTATTTCTGCTCTAGTTTTTCTGAAATTAGCAATTTAGCATCATAGTTTGGTTATTATATTACGAAATGTGTGTTTATTATTTTTAAAATTCTGTTGTGCTTTTTCCTCTTCACGCTAGCTGTAAACTCTCCTTCTCCATTTAAAATTCTCTGGTATGGATCACGGCCTTAATTATTCTTGTTGTCTCTTTTATTTCTCCGTTTTAGCTTTATGATTGTAGCTCTTCTGAGTTAAGGAGAGAGAAAATTTGCGTTGTAAAATTAATAGACAAAAACAAACATTTTCATTTCTATATAGTATTTTAATTTGGTCTTCCCATGTTCAATAAATTAAAAATAGACGTTTCATCAAAGTTTCAGTATTTAGTTTAATGAATTCTGGCAAATCTCCTTTTAAAATTTATGGGAAAAATTAATCTCGGATAGCAGAGTTGATGGGGTTTGCTTATTTTTCTCTACAAGCACGGGGTGGTGGTGAAAACTTGAAGGAAAAATATCCAGACTCAATAAGGTCCTGTGCGATTTGATGATGCGTTAGGAGTTGGTTCAGATATAGAAGCTTTGTTTCAGGGATCTTTTTGTG
>CAIGRH010005163.1:0-15198 GCA_903798295.1 Fraxinus nigra | reverse complement strand
TCTTGGTTATTTATTCTTGGGCTAACATGTATATCAGTTGGTGTTGGCCCCGCGAGGTGACTTCACGTCACCGCGGCATGCCGTCTCGACACACGTTGCGAATGTACTGTTTACCTCATTTTGCACATATTCATGAATATCAAGCGTTTTGTGTTCAATCGAGGTTTTGATGTATTGATTTTACACATTTTAGATGTCGTCTAAGAAGGCTTGTACTTCTGATCAGTCACCTGGTACCTCCACTTCGTACAGTAGGACACAGTTCATATCTGCTACTGTCCAAGAGTTCGAGAACTAGTTTTCATTGCATCCCGTTCTAGTTGAGCGAAAGGTAGTATTATCTATCCTTTCTTCTGACCTAGCTGCCATTTTCACTTCTCAGTGTTCGGATCCTTTACTCGTAGAATTAACGTCTCCTCCTAGTCTTCTTGTTCACAAGTTTTATGCTAACATTTACGACGTTAGCGGCTCTCCTTTTTGGGTATTTTTTAGGGATAAGACGATTAAGATCACTCTCGATGTTGTGTCGAATATAGCCCATATTCCTCGGGTCGTTCACCCTTTGTTTCCATATCTATCACCTGATACCCTTTCGACAGACTCTCTTATCCATTCGGCAGTGTTTAATACACCTTTGGAAGGAGGTCCTAGTGCGATTTACACTGGTTCTCTTCCTACTGATCGATAGATTTTGTTGTGCACTGTGTGTACGAATCTGTGGCCAGTGTCACACACTTCTTCATTGTCTATGGAGAAGGTTTGTTTTCTTTACATCTTGTCACATAGCGATTCGATTGATCTACCCTCATTTATATGTCAGTGGATTCTATTTGCTTTTAGAGTCACTTGAATGAGGGTGGGGCTGCCTTATACTTGTTTGATATATCGGTTAGTGACAGCTCTATGAGTGAGCTTTCTTGAGGGGGTTCCGAGGTAGGTTTCCCAACAGATTGGCCATACCATTATTTTTCAAAGTAGGTCACATGCTTCTTCTGAGCCGACTTAGCCAATTGACCCGACTATGCTAACTGATCCTATAGATGACCTTATCTCTTTTGATCTCTCGAATTTCCCTACTATTTATTCTGCTTTTCCTCCCACTGATGTTCCATCTTTCTCCAATTCTGCTCCACCTCTCGCTAAGTTTGTTCCTCCTCCTGTTGATATTCTATCTATTCCCATCGATCCATTGGTTGTCGCGATGGGACAAATAACTGTGTTTATTGAGCAGTAGGCTTGGATGATGGTCGAGACCACTCAGCTGAGAGCCACTGTAGATCGACACACAGCTGAGTTTGCTACACTTCGTGTGGTTGTTGGCTATTTCCAGTGGGGATTGCCTGGATTAGGAGATATTGTGATGACGATGCAGCTTTTGTTGAGGGTACTGATGNAAGTTAGGGGGAGTAAAGAAATTATCCATACAAAATAAGCTTTACTATATAGGTTCTAATGTACTTTACTTGATTTGACTTTCATAAGTAGAAGTATATTCTTATTGACAGTGATGTTGCACAAGTCCTTTCTAACAAAATTAAGGTTTGGAGTCCTACTACCAGAGGATTAGTGACACTTTACACATATGGATCACTTATACAATTTACTCCATGATTAACTTGAGTCAAATGTGTGGAAATGTTTATTGTTCATTGCTTATACGTATGCCTATTAACACCTGCATTGTTGGGTTATTGTATATTATTTATTGGCCCCTTGTCATTTTGTGACAAAAAGGGAAAGTAGAGAAGACACTTAATTGCATTAACATGATGTTTTGTTTTAACTTGATATATAAAATTTTTTACTCATAAGGGATTATATGATATAATTTTAGTTTTGCTAGATTAAGTTTTGATGTTTTGTAGTATCAATGTTTCGTTTTTGATATGTTAGGTTGCATTGATATTACGTCTTATTTAGCTTTGGTATGAAATTGGAATGACGTGTTATGAGTTATAACCACTTGGATTAACTGCTTGAATTGCGTGTTATGAGTTATAACTGCTTGGATTGCATTTTAGATTGGGTATTTGAGTTGTCTTTTTAAGGAGACGTCTTTTGATAAATGAAAAACAGAATTCAATCAAGACAGCTAGTGTTTGTTGTGTCAGTCATTGAGCCTGTAATTTTTTACTACTACTACCTTAACTTTATATTATAGTTTTGTCACAAAATGCCAAATGGGGAGCTTGTTAGGTTTTTTTATGTAATTGGCAAGTTTGTAAACAAAACGGACTTAAATTAATATGCTTTAAAAGTCCAGGATATGGATGGCAAAAAAACCCGACAAACTCAATATCCGCGGGCTGAAAATTTTCCCCCGGGCGGGTTCGGGACGAGGACAGATAACAACTACTCTAAGCCCGTCCCGTCCCGCCCTATTAAATTTCTTTTAGTATTTTTTTTAGAATTCAATACTTTCAATGAAAAATTTCAAGAAATTTCATTAGTTCTAATAGAAAATGGCAATTAAAATTATTTTTCTAAGTCTAATAAAAGGGGGAAATAAGAATAAATTATCAAAAACTTAAAAGAAAAAATTAAACAGGGTAGTAAATGGGGCAAGGGCTTCGCCCCAACCCGTTGCCATTCCTTGTCAAGGAGTAAGTAGCAAATAGTAGAAATTGAGTTGTATTAAGTCTAGGGTTCGATAATGAAAAAGAAGGAAAAATGGCGCCGCAATTTCTCTAGACTATCACTATGACTTGGCTCTAGCGGCAGAAATAGTAACATTGTCATTAGCCTGTCGCCAGATCTTCGCTCGAGCAACACACCGTTGCTCGCCTATCGCCTAGCTTTCGCTCGAGCGACAAGATTTCCTAAAAAAACTTAATTCGCATTTTAAGTCTTTTTTGTCTGGGCCATTCAACCCCAAAACCTAAACTATAAATTCCAAACGCCTCTGAACGGTTTTCACAAGGTTGATCATTGAAGAAAGGCAAGACCTAACTTAAATAAGATCGACTCAAGTTTGTAATTAATGTTAGTTTGATTAAAACATGATATGAAAAGTGTATTAAAATCCCGAATCCCCTTACATCAATCCTCGTTAACCTCGAAACTTATAAATTTGACAACACGATTCAATTCTGAAAACTAATATTCCTAATTTGTTTAATAATCTCTCTCGAGTAGAGTTAAGTCTATTCTTACATGTGATCCAACTATATTTTTATGAAGGATGCGAACATATAAAAATGTATTAAAGATTTATGAATAGTTAAAGATCACGTAAAGTATATCGGTGTATTTTTATTCTCTATCGGACTCTACGATAATAGACAATATGTCTAACTTATTTTCAATTTTTCGAAGGTAAAACAAGTCATAATATTCATAGAACTATTGTACATATAATTGTAAAGAAAATTAAATTCATGTCAATCAAGAATTGAAAATGTGCTTTGAATATAAAAAATATATATTACTCAAAAATCAAAAGTTCATGATACAAGTTTCATCGTAATCCCAACATTAAGAATACTTGACTACTTATAATATCGAAATTAAATAAATAAAAGTGGAAAGACATCTCCAATAAATTGACGGAACGTGTAATCCCCAAATTTCTTACAATCTTATTGATGAATTATTGCACAACAAATTTGAAATATAACCCCGCTGCTGCAGCCGTTTTTTCTCTTTTTCTGTGTGTGTCACTCTATTCTGTGCATGTGTCAGTTTTTTTCCTTTTTTTTTCAATTCTTCCGGCCACCAATTCCTATCCCTGTTTCTGTATGCTGTATGTATATGTTTCTCAACCTCAGGCGCCCACTTTTGTAGCATCCAATTAGGAATCCAAGTGGTTACTGAATTTGATTCAAAATGCAAGTGCAAACTGAGGCACATTTAATGTAATATTTCTCTCCAAAGTTTCATCTTTCCAAAATAATGCAATTTAGTCCTTGAGTTCATCAATTGTGCAACCAATGTTCTTCTCAAAATCTAACTTGTGGAATTTGATCTAGATTTCATTCGATTTTATCATTTTTTTTCAATTGCTTAGAAACAAGTCCAACACTGAAACAACTGAAAATTAACCCAAATTAAGTAGAATTCATTATTTTGACGACATAAAAGATTAGTAATATGACTCGGATAAGTAGACAAAATGCACTTATCAGTGCTAGTTAGCTATTGTTAGAAATTTAGTCAATTTGCAATAATTTGGTGATAGAACTATGCCACTTGTTATGAATATTAAAGTCAAGAAAATATGACAAGATAAAAAGAATCATACAAAAATATAAGATTTAACATTAAAACCCAAAGAATCAAGGGTAGAGACGAAGAATTTACTATAATCAATAGCAAATAAGTTCAAAAGAATCTCGCAAAACTCTCAACCTATCTCAAAATATGCAAGTCTATCTCTCTCTCTCTATAAACAAGATCATCTCATTTTGATGTTCTCTCAATAATATACAATGTTTTGCTATGTTATCTCAAGGCTATATCACGTGAAGTATATATAGGAACTCATTACAAGTGTTTTGGATGAAGTAAAATACAAGATATCAATTATAATCCCAATACGAGACTTTTCTCCCTTTAGCTTGGTGCCTAGGCACCAACTCCCTGGTCTAAAACCTCCAAAGTCGTTTTTCACCAATTCTAAAGTTCTTTTCGAATCAAACTTACAATCCTTGATGAGTTTTAATCCATTTTGGAATCGGGCTTCCGAAGTAAGAAGACTTTGGTTCATTTTATCAATTAACCAACTCAACTCTACCCAATCCTAATCCAAAAAGGAATTTGGGTCATACTCCAATGGCTACTTTCAACCGTTGTATTTTGGGAGACATAGACCATCAATCCTCTTGCACCACAGCAGTGGAAATTTGTTTTAAGAAAATTGTGTGCAACACATGCCTCGATTTCTTCCATACCGCTACTACCTCAACAATTATTTTCCTCTATTTTTATTGTTACTCTATTTATTTTAATGCTTGTCTCCATTATTTTATTAGTATAATTTCAACAGTATTTCTAATTTTCTTTTTGTGTTTTTCCTAACAAGTCTATGTTGCACAGACACTCTTATTAAGGTTAAGTATCTGTGTCGGACTTCGACACACCTCGAATACTCTCATTTTTATATATATGTTAAATTATTGACTCTCAATGTGTACTTTAGAGATACACCTCGGACAAATTCTTGACATGCCATGTACGGTGCCTTATACAAAAATTATATAAACAATAATGCCACATATAAATCGTCCTCAACTTGTCCACGTCTTAATTTTTCAAAAACTTACATTCCAACGTGTTCGCATAACTCGTGTCATGTACGAACACGCATTACACACCTGTGCCACTTAGATGTACGTCATGCCCCTGAGTACTCCAACTATACTTCCTACATATTGTACTGATAAGTGGACAACATCAATCATTGTCATACTCGTGTCGAGCAAAGAGGAGAGTTGTCGTCTAGTTGATTGGATTGACATTATCTCCTCGGATGGACGGAGTACTATAATTTCATGAATGCATTGTCATCATCTTTTCGATTAGTGTCTAATGATAAATGAATTGGCCAAGGAGATGTTTGTGCGAATGGGACTTCATCTGTTTGTGTTGTCTTCTTAGCTCGGTTTTATTTATGCCCTATGACCAGGGGCGGACCCAGCACCTGGCCAGCTCCCGCGACCGCCCGTGTTGGGTCTACCGGGAGCTTCAGCTTCTTCAGGTTCTGCTCCTGCGTCCATCGCCACCGCCGGGAAAATGATGAAAAGAAAAAGAGAAGACTAGGTTTTTTTTTCACTTCTCTAATGGCTGGGCTTTTTAAAATTAAAATAAGGCCTAGCCGGCAGCCGGACCAACCCAATCTATGGCAAACATTGAAGCAAGTTGCCAAGTCCATTCCCAAATCCAGTCCCATTCGGAAATTCCCAAATCCAATCTCCACAAAATCAAATACAATCCAATCCCTAAATTGAAACCCAGGCACAGAAGTAGAACGAGGAACCGAGGGCAAGGGAGGGAGACGACTGCATAGGAAAAGCACGAAGCATCATCAGGTCAGGTGCCATCCAAAATGCAGAGTCCTTTCACTCCTTCGATAATTTGATTTCCATGTCTTTGTTTATTTTCGTATTTTCAGTTTCTTGTGGATTGTGGTTCTTATTTAGAATATCTGGACAATTGTTTGAATTTGTTTACTTTTATTAGTTTGTATATATGTGATAATGTGAAGAAATTGATGAATTGAGGATTCTGCTGTGTCGGCTGCAGCATTCTATTTTTCCTTTTGTTTTGTGATTTTGTGATTTTTATTTATGAATTATGAGAAATGATAATTTATGTTATATTATTGTAATTCCAATGAGTTATGAGTTATAATTCTAATGTGCCAGCGGTCATTTATTAATTTTTATGTTTTATTTTGGTCGCATGGCTGTCATATTCGATTGAATTTCATGAAATTTAATTGCAAATTGAAATTGTGCAATGAAATGCAAGAAATTGGTGTTTGTCTAATTATCTCATTGTCTGACTTATTTGCTACCGTCCGTACTGCTGGTAGTTGGTTTTCTGTTCAGCCATTCTCTTCATAATTGTCGACGTTGACCGGCCAACATCCTCCTAGGCTGAGCTTCAGTCCTGGGTCCGTCCCTACCTATGACCGTTGGATAAGAGCATTTCCCTTGTTAATAAGTTTTTTATGCTTAGCCAAACTTTAATTTTTTACAAATGATGACAACACTGCTAATAGGAAGCATTTTTTTTTTCTAATTCCTAGGATTGAGACTATTGCTCGATTACAATACCAAGTCGATCAAGCTGACTTATTGTTGGAATGCAATGTTTGTGACACGTCTACAAGTTAAACATAACCTTGTGGCATAACCGCCCTGAGAACTGATCTCAAAGGCCTCTCACATCTCATGTTAGTTAAAAACTAAACATGCGGGTTATCAAAGGCTTCAGATCTATTTTCCCAACCCAGCGATATTCGATACATAGTGGCCATGTATTTCGATATCTGAATATCCCTATAAAATGACACACAAGTAATTGTTATTGGTTGCATAAAATTATAGAAAAGCCTAAACTCTTATGGAATGTTTGGTGATAAGTATTAAAAAGGGAAAAACGTTAAAATGTTGTACATTGTACTATTCGTACTACCAGTACTGAGTAAGAGGGAGGTTCAACTCACTCCGACCTAATCCAACCATCATACTTTGCCACTTGCACGAGTTGCATCCAAAGCTATCACCAGTCTTGTAAAACCAACACAGCTGAAGCTCACATTCAAACCAGCACTAATTGCATTATGTGTCATAACCACTTCCTCATACACATCCTGAAATCAAAGCTCAAAGAAGCGTCATTATTTGGCTATTGTTAAGAGTTGAAACAGTTAAGGTTCAGGACTTGAATCACTTAATAGAAGAAGGGGAAAAAAGAACAAAAAACAAGTGAAAAAGTAAGAAAATCAAAGTTTGGGGACTCAATTGCACACTTCCAATAGTTAACTTTAATCACTTAATATTGATGATTGAGAAATTATTGAATTTAATTAGATGGAAGTGGAAGCCTAAGGATCAAGATAATAAAGAAAAAAAATATTCAAAACGTATTAGAATAAAAGCAGAGGACTAATCTGGAAAAAGGCCAAGAGCTGGGTTACCGCATGCACGATAAAAGCGAAAATATGGCCAAAATTCAAAAGGATACAATTCAACAAAACGGAGCGTGGACGCCAGCACATATAGCGTGTACGCGAAAGGCAAAGGCAAAATTCAAGGACCGACACTACAATTTCCTAATTGATGGGAAATTCCTTTCTGATTCAAATTCTACACTACAATTTCCTAATTGATGTGAAATTCCTTTTGCATTATTTTATGATCTAAATGATATTTTTCGATTATTCTTCCTGTAATTTATATAAAATTACGTTAGGCTAGATCATTTTTGTATTGGGTAAAGATGAACTATATTACTTATTTTTTCTTTAATTCAAGACTAGTAGTTTAGTATTTATTGAATTTTTTAATTAATTTTTCATACCCATTATATTATTTAATTGCTTGATCATCAATTAGATAACTAATTGTTTGGTGTAGTGTTGAAAGACTCACAATAAGTTCAAAATACTACAAAATTAACATATGTGCAATAGATGTTAAGAATAATATTTATTACATGTGCAATCATATAAATAATCTAAAACTTAATGCATTAGCTTTTTCGTGACTGGAATAGATTTACTTTTTGGAAAAGAAATTAAAATACGTTAATTTTATCGATTGTCAATAACGCGTGAGCAAGACTAGATTACACATCAAGACTTGAAATATATAACAATAGGTGGACTTTAAAACCAATTCAATCGTCCATAATTTGATATAAACCATATTTTTACATTAATTTTAGTATAATTTAACATAATCACAAATCAAAGCTATTTTGTATTACATAATTCGAATTCATATAAAACTAGTAAACTTGAATTGAAATTTATTCTTTATGGGATGATACTCTTAACTCATCAACTGTATTATTTGTCAATGATCATTTATGCTTGCGGGTTTCGCTCGAACAAATTTTGGCGCCGTTGACGAGAAATAAAATATTTAATTTGAGTTTATTATTATTATTATTATTATTATTATTATTATTATTATTATTATTATTATGTTAATTTTGGCTACCCATCTGATCTCTCTTTTGTTTGGTATTCTTTCAGATAATATTTCAGGAGTACATGCATGATTCTTATCAAGCAAGGGAATAATATATTTTTTTGCAATAATTAATCTTGACGTGGATGACGAGGATATGATTGTAGAAGATATACATTATGAGCTTTGTTATGGAATTCATTATATTGGGCACTGTTTGTATACATGCACTAATCCCTTCATGTTCAAACTTCTGTGGTTTTAATAATTTTTAAGATGTCAAAAAGAAGTAATTAACAAATCTGATGGAGGCTACATGCCTGTGCAAGATTATGTACCTGCAAATTAAGATGACGACATCATACGTGTGGTATTTATTCTTTCCATGTTGAACGAGAAGGTACTTGCAAAATGTTATAGTAAACTTGTCAAAGTGGATGAAAGTAGAATGTGTCTAGCGAATTTCAAAGGTAAAGATATAATCCACTTGAAAATGTTGAAAAGAAAGAGTTGTCATTACTCATGGATTTAGATTGTGAATCGACTATTTAACTTGACAAGATGTCAATTATTGAAAAAAAGCATAAGAAAATAAGGATAATCCTTATTTGATTTGTTGAGCAGCAATTAGTAAAATCTAACTACATTAGAGAGAGTGAAGATTAGTTTTAACCTAAGATCACACCTTGGGAAGATAGTTAAAAGAATAATTTTGAGTGTGCATCTTACAAGAGAAAAAAGGATAAATTGATCATTGAGGGTCGGGACTTGAATTATTTTATCAATTTATAATGCTTCACATGAATTGTCATACAAGCACATGTCAATTTTGTATTGGATAAGTAAAAATTAATTTTAACAATGTAATTTTGAAACAATTCATAGTGTAAATATAGAAATTTCAATCTTGAGACCAAATGCATATTATCTAACCATGTTTGTTTTAAAAAATTGTTTAAAGTTAGGTTATAGTTTGTTTGAGGAAAAACAATTGTTCCAATTTGGGGGGTGTTTGATAAGTGTGTTTTTTACAATTATCTAGACCATTAAATTGGAGTATTTATTAGTGATTTGGATGCATTATAACTTAATTATGGTTAATTATTTTAGGTTAAACTCAATGTTTGGAAGTGAAATTGGAAGAAATTAATGAAAAATGGCAAACAAGGAAGAAAACAAAAGTTCGGAAACTCAATAGCACACTTAGAATAGTTGAGTCGGACGTAATATCAATTATTGGAAAATTCATTGAATTTAATTGGATGGAAGTGGAAGTTTAAGGATGAAAATCATAAAGAAAAAAGATTCAAAAGGCATTAGAATAAAAGCTAAGGACTAACCTGGAAGAAGGCTGAAAACGAGTTACCACGTGCGCGATAAAAGCAAAAATATGGCCAAATTTCAAAAGGGTGTAATTCAACAGAATGGCGTGTGGGAGCCAGCACATATGGCGCGTGCATAAGACAAAACTCGAGGACCGATGCTACAATTTCTTAATGGATGTGAAATTCCCTATTAATTCAAATTCTACACTCTTTTGGCTTGATTTTTGGACAAAAATTGAAGAATTCAACATTGAATTTGAAATTCAACACCTTTTGCATTATTTCATGATATGGGTTGATACTTTTCAATTATTCCTCTTGTAATTTATATAAAATCATAATATGCTAAATCTCTTTTTGTATTGAATGAAGACGAACCTTATTGCTTATTTATTTTAGTTCAAGACTAATCATTTAATATTTTTTTGCGTTTCTTGATTAGTTTTGCATACTCCTTATATTATTTGATTATTTGATCACCAATTATATGATTAGTTACTTGTTGTAGTGTTGGTAGACTCACAATAAGTTTAAAACGCATCAAAATTAACATATGCACAATAGATGTTAGGAATAACATTTATTATGTGTGCAATCATATATAAATATAAAATTTAATGCATTCTAATAATTTGAATTCGGGCTAAGAATAAATTTGGGTCATTGCTAAAATATATTTAATTTGTCTTGAAAAAAAGTTAAATATATTAGCTTTATAGATTGTTAAGAACGCGTGAATGAGACAGGATTACAAATCAATAATTGAAATATAGAACAATAGGCGGACTCTAAATCTAATACAATCGTTCATAATTTGATATAAACCCTCATTTGAATTGAAATTTATTCTTTGTGGGGTTCTTAACTCATCAAATTTATTACTCGTCAATGATCCGTACGCTTGCGAGTTTTGTTCGACCATTGGGTTCCACTCTTAATTATGTGTTTGCACAAAAATAAACATAAACATAAGCTTTTCGTTAACAAACTCCACTGTTGTGCATTGGACAGAAGTGCCGAGATGAATATTCAAATTAAAATGTTTAAGCAGTTTTGCATGCTGCAATAATTCAAATTATCTCAATAATTCCAAAATGAATAATATTATTTATCATTATGATAATTGAATATTGGTGATGTGAGCCTATTTGGAATAATGAAATTGTGCAATTCAATTTTTATGTGAGAGAGAAAGAAATGTGAGGGATAATGAGTTGTCATATCACTGATATTTCATTATCATGATGATAAACATGGCCGCTCATGTCATTTTCGGGGTCCGATGCGAACTTCCAAAATTGGGTCCCAAAATCAACGTAAATGCAAAATCCTACGAGTATTCATTTTCCTATCTCACGTACTGCTCCAGCTCTATACCAAATGTAATGTTGAAACTTATAATTCCTTAACTTCACTCAGTTCAATGATCAAACACAGAGTATGAAATAAAACTCAACACCTAGTGGATGAATTATAATAAACTGAACTTTATACAACTGAAATTAGATAAAGAAGAAAAGGAGGACATGAGAGGAAAAGACTTGTAGACTAAGAGAAGAAATAATGTCCCAAAAACCTGTCTTCCTTCTCCCCGTTCTGTCTGATATGACGGGGAAAAAACAGCACAAAACAAAAGAAAATGTCAATACAATTTAATCCAACCTAAAACAATAAAACGACATCGTTCTCTCTTTCTCGTTCCTGGTTCTATGACTGCATTTCTTCTTCTGGTTCCATTTCCACTGCTTCTTCCCTCTTTCATAACATAATTAATATCGACATCAATCGTTGTAGAGATAAGTATTGCTATTATGGTTATAAAAAAAAAAAAAAAAAGGTACCCGATTGGCTCAATAGCTACCTCTGGTCCTCCACGCAGCCCCAATCGCCGAAACGGGAGTGAAAGCCGTTGTTGATTCGTTTAGGTTATAAATTAAAAAAAAAAAGGAGCCAAAATTGAATGAGGCCCCTCCACTTTTGGACCTGAGGCGCGGGCCTCATCCGCCTCGCCTCAAGATCGGCCCTGATGATAAATAACATTACTCTTTCAAAATAACAGCAAAAAATCAAGAGACAAGTTGGACAAAGTTATTGATTCGGTTCCAAGAGTCGCACTCAAAGTCTGTGACAAATAAAAAAATTAAATAAGTTAGTACACATTGTGTTCAATCACATGTTCAAACTTCAAATAACATATGAAAAGTTTAATAGATTTTAGCCATTCCAAACGCGGTCCAAATGTGCAAAATTGTGCTTTTGAGGATGTAAAATATAAAAAAGAAGTGAACGTATTTCTAGGCCAACCGTTGAAGAGAGAATCATGCTATATGTTGTTAGCACAGTAAGAAAATGGCTTAGATATAGTTTTAGGGCCTCTTTGTCTCCCATTTTGGGAGAAAAAATAGAGTTTTGAATAGTATTTTTTGAAGAATGTGTGGTTGAAAAGTAAAGTAATTTTATTGATTTGTGCACAGAAAATTTTATTGAGTGAATATACGGTGAAGATTGTTTACTGTAACAAATAATATTTGAGAAAATGAATGACAAATAGGGGCTTAATTGTTTCTAGAGGTAAGTAACGTAATCTGTTGTAAAATAGCATAATATAGTAGCCTTGATTGCTTTTAGTTTTTAGATGTTGGAAAACGTTATATATGTTCTTTTATATAAAATATAAATAATTTTTTGGGGTTAAACTTTGTGGTTATATAGTGTTTATATAAATGAATTTAATAAGAGTAATGTTGAAATGGAATAGAGATGATTTTTAAAAAAATTAAAATTGTAATAGAGATAGATTTAGAGTGGATACATATATAAAAGTGGTGTGAATATATAGTTTTAAATGAATTAGTTTAAAAAGAATAATGGTGAAATTTAATGTGGATGAATATATTTTTAAAATTTTAATAGGGATAGATTAAAAATGGGGATGGATATATAAGAATAATGGTTGAAGATAGTAGTGTCAACTGGATTGAATTAATAGCAGAAAACCCTCTACAAACGTTTCCATTTGCGATATACTTTCTATCTATTGGAAATTATAGAAAATTCTCGTGTTTGAAACATTTTATGTGAAATGGGTTAATTTCACAAACGGTCACTGTACTTACATCAATATCACAAAACTTGCAGAAACGGTCACTGAACTTACATAAACTTTCACTAACGATCACCGAAGGACCAAAACACATGAATTGAATCCTTGAGGACCTCAAGTGTAAATTTCATCTAATTTCAATTTCTCAAAATCTGCCCCTAATTCCAAATATTAACCACTTTCCGGCACCGCCACTTTGGAGCCACAAATCACGACTTTCCAGCAGCCAAAAACCACCGGATCCAACCACCATGAGCCTCGCCTCATTCCCCTCTACAATCTCCAACCAACCACCAGCCACAAATCAAAGGAAGCAGCAGAAAATCCAGCCCAAAACAACAATTTCGCACACCCCTTTTCTACCGAAAAATCTACCTCCGGCGACACCTACGGTCGCGCACCACCAATAGTCGATAGCCCTCATCCAGGCGGTCAATATCATGTCCTAACATCAACCAATAATGCACCAATTCGCCTTGATTTGAATCAATTAAAATCAGGCAGTTTTCGATTTGTGCTTGCGATTTTGTNCTCAAATTTCGCACCCCAGTTTCTTCCAAAAACTCCACCTCCTACAACGTCCACGGTCGCTTACCACCAACAGTCGATAGCCCTCTTCCCGGCGATCAATATCATGTCCTAACATCAACCAATAATGCACCAATTCGCCTTGATTTGAATCAATTAAAATCAGGCAGTTTTCGATTTGTGCTTGCGATTTTGTTGTGGCAGTAGTGGAGGTTGGGGTGGAATCGGCCGGAATTGGAGGTAAAACTGTGCGTAGGGATGATTTTTTTAACCAGAATTTCTTTTGTTTTTTTATCAGTTGGGGTTTTTTGTTGGTATAGGATTGTGGAGGGGAGGTTAGGAGGTGGTGGTGGTGGTGTAAAAATCTGATGGTTTAGTCGGTGGTATGGTGGTCAAATTTGGCAATTATCGGCGTTGGCTCCATATGGTGTAGGTGGGAGGAAAAAGTGGTAATTCTTCAAATTTGGGGCAAAATTTGAGCAAATGAAATTAGATGAAATTTACACTTGTGGTCCTCAAGGATTCAATTCATGCGTTTTGGTCCTTCAGTGACCGTTAATGAAAGTTTAGGTAAGTTCAGTGACCGTTTCTGCAAGTTTTGAACTTCAGTGACCGTTTTATGATTTTGATGTAAGTTCAGTGAAAGTTTTTGAACTTTAGTGACCGTTTGTGAAATTAACCCTATGCGAAATACAACATTTTTTGTGTGAAAACCCTCACACTGTCTAATTTCGTTAGTTTGACTACTAAAAACATTAAAAATTGCCAAAATTAAAGAGGAATTATTGTAGTTGCGATCCCAATTTATTTTTATTTTTTTTGCAAATTAATCCAAAATCTTTTATTTACCCAACTCACAATTCCAAACATTTAAAACTTTATTTCTTTGCGGCAAAAAGTTTCAAACCTTTCAATTACTTTCCCCGTTTGGTAGAGATAAAAATTCAATTAAAATTGAAAATATGGTCATTATGAGATCTCACTCGTCTAATAAAAGTCATCAATTACGATTAATTTTTTAATTTTAATCTGATTTTAATCCCTACCGAACGACCTGAATACTTACATTAAAAACCAATAAAAATAAATAAATATCATTTTCTTCTTTACCAAACTCCTCACCGTGCCCCCAACCGCCCCCTCAACCCCAAATTCAAAATCACCGACACCACTACACATCGTCCGGCACCACCACCCCCTCAAGCCGCCACCACAGCTTCACTGAAAACCCAACCAAGTATATTTTTTTGATTTAAGATTTCATTATACAATAAGTATATAAAATGAGCAAATAATTTTCAAAAAGAGAAGTAAATCTGAAAGTTAAAAAAAGAGTACAACATACATAGCCAATCGCCCAAATAGAAGTGTTTTCCCTGAGCCCAAATGGAGTATATCACATTTGGGTGAATTTAAATGATATTGGCGTGAGGGGGTAGAGTACGGATTTGTATGTTCTGGGGAATGGAGTTGATAATTAAGCACATAATTATTCATTAGATAGCCAAGGTGAAGATTATTCATTCGAAGATAAAGAGAATGCAAGTTCTGGGAAAAAGAAAGTGGAAATTAGAATGTCGGGAGTTGACTGTGATGAGTCCAT
>CAIGRH010005126.1:0-12723 GCA_903798295.1 Fraxinus nigra | reverse complement strand
AACAGCAAAATCACCCCCAAATTGCTAAATTTGGTCTAAATTAAGTAATTTAGTATGATTTTGGTAAATCAACTATGTTCAATCTATCCAACATATGAATCAACTCATAACATCACGCTATCCAACTTAATTCTAGTGCATGTATAATATCAAGTTCTGCAAGATTAAGTCTCAATAGTCTAGTATGTAACATATCCGCAGTTCATAAATTAATACAAAATTTCAAATTTAATTATCATTACCGGCCAGATTATTTAACCCACACAAGCACACAACCTAACACAAGATAATATAATTTTTTATTTATTTATATATATTTTTTTGTGTTGAAATTTTTCAATTTTTTTTTAAAATTTTCTATTATATACTCAACCAATAACGAAAAACAAACAGCTCCTTTGAGGGTGAAGTTTTAACTGATGTTTCAATGTACAAAAGGTTAATTGGGCGACTATTATACTTAACCATTACAAGGCCTCATATTACATTTGAGGTTCACAAGTTAAGCTGATTTGTGTCCCAACCAAGACAACCACATTTAGATGCAATTCACCCCTTGTTAAAATATATCAAACCCACTCCATGTCAAGGAACTTTGTTCTCTACACAATCTTCTCTTCAATTAAGAGCCTTTGCAGATGCAGATTGGAGGTCTGGCCTTGATTCAAGGAAATCTGTCACGGGATTTTGTGTGTTTATCGGAGACTTTTTAGTGATGAGAACCACGTAGCAATGATCACTACACAACCCCGTAAAAGATTGACGATCCCAAGAAAACTCAAAGAATAATCTGGTTTAGAGTTTGAACCAAGCAGCCAAACAAAATGAAATTTGAATGATCTCTTGATTACACAATGTGTGATCCACACTTGAAGTTGAACGCCACAAGATTAACTTGATAAGTTTTCAAAGTTCTAAGAAGAACAAGATTTGAAAGCAAAATAGCATCTCAATTAATTCTCAATAATGTTGTCTAATACAATGAAAAGAATAAGATCTATTTATATGGAAACTCTAAAAACCTAGTTAAGACGTAAATAAATTCCTAAAAGATTACAAAGATATCAAAAATAGTGTTTTAATGCAATTAGGAAACTTTCGCGGAAAAGGAAAAATTTCGCCCCGAAAATGTAATATGCGGTCACATAGTACATTTCAATACCGTCGCTAGGGGTGGGAAAACCAAGCCAACCCACGATAACAAACCCGACCCGACCCGACTTGGTTGGGTTGATTTTTTTTTTTTTAGGCGGGTTTTGAGTATTGGATTACGTTAGCAGGTCGGGTTGTGGGTCAAGCAAGACAACCCGGTAGAACCCACAACGACCCGACCCGACAAACATAAAATTTGAAAAAAAGTGACTAAATATAAAAGGGAAAGAAGCCCTAGAATTTTCAGTCGGTCTTCTTTTCTTCTTCACTCTCTATTCTCGTCGGACAACACAAAAAGCCCTAATCTTTCTCAGTTTCTCGTCCAGTCATTTTCTCTCAACTTGTGGGATGGGTTTTGATCGACTCAAAGGTAAATCTATTCTATCACTTACCCGATTCAGTTCAAGATTGGAATCATCACGCACGGGCACAACACAGTCGCACAAATCTATTTCTCTTATTTGATTTCTCTGATTCTATATGTCGACTGTTTCTTTTGATTTTTAGTTACTTCCTTCCAAGAGTGGACGAAAGCAGGTTTTTTTTATAGTTATTTCTGTATTTTCCCTTTCTATATACATAATAATATCACTAGAATTTCTGTATTTTCCCTTTCGCACAAGATCACTAGCACACCTCCTGGCAATCAGTTGTTTTCTTGTCATGTTGTATGCTTCATTTATGATTTATCAGAGCTATAGTTCTCCATTGGAAGCCACTTTCAAAGTTGATATGTAAAAAAGTGAAAACCTAAAAGCATAAAGGTTGTTAATTTGCACTGAGAGTATCTCTAAACATTATTTGCTAGCACACAGAGGAAGGACTAATGGCCAGTTTTATACTGATAGAGAGGCGTCTTCTAATTTATGGTTAAAATATGAATCAATTAAAATGACTGATAATGATAAAATCCGTGAGGAAATGGACCTAGGTGCAATATTATTTCTTCCTTGTAGACAGATCAAGCTTCCAACATTTTCATTTTAGTGATTGTTTACTTGTGCAGTTTAGAATCAACATATGTTGTTTTTTGTTGGCATTTATTTGGAGATTGCAGACAGTGGATGGCAGCTCTTTTGAGTTGTAAGATGGCAGCTCTTTTGAGATGCAGGCAATAGATGGCAGCTATTCTAAGATGCAATGTTTACTCAGATGCCACAAGTTTACTATATTAATTCTGAGATGCAATATTTACTCAGTGGATGATTGTATTAATTGTATTTGGGTGACTTTTTATTCGAAATTCTTGTGTAGAATTTTGTGACGATTCCGAATTGTATTCATGGGCGAAAATTCAACACCCGAGCTGAAAGTCATGCATATTTTCGTCCATGTTGCTCGTTTACTGCTTGAATCGAGTTGATCCATTTGGTTTCTTCTTCCGAGCCTAACATGAAACTTGTTCTTTAACTTGTAAACTTTGACACTTCGTCCACCAAAGATTGAGCAAGCAATTCCATCGCCTTTTCACTCGTTTTGCTCTCGAATGTGTCATCGGGCCTCCTTCAATAATCAACGAGTCTAGTCCTAGGCTCGGCTTCGTCGGGCTCGACTCCTGGATCATATCATTTAGTGTCATGGAAAGCCACGAAACAGACAACCATATCCAGATCTTCAACTAAAGCAGAGTACCGAGCATTGGCATCTACTACTAGTGAACTGGTTTGAATTAATCAATTACTTCTTGATTTTCAGGTTTCACCAATTGTTCATAGTACATTGATCTTCTGTGATAATTAGCCTGCCATCCACATTGCTTCTAATCCAATTTTTCATGAACACACCAAACATATAGAAATCGACTGCCACTTTGTAAGAGATAAGCTTACTGATGGTTTTCATAAACTCCTACCTGTTCGAACACAAACCAACTTGCTGATGTTTTTACTAAGGCATTACTAGCTTCCCACTTATTTCCTTTATTATCCAAGATGTCTGTCCTTAATTTCCATTGTCTATCTTGAGGGGGAGTAACAGATTACACAGTTGGAGCTGGAAGAAGAAGAAAGTTGGACTTAGAGCTGGAATTAGTTGGAACTAACGGAAGAAGTTGGAAGTGTTATTTAGTTAGTTAGTTGGGTTGGTTAGTTAGATTCTTTTCTTTTCTCTATTTAAATGCAATGTAAATGTACTGATTTCTAATTTTTGCTGATTAAATAAAATTCAGTTCATTTCATTCTCAATATGTTCAATAACATCTTTCTCAATCAGAGGAGGGCAATCACATTGCAAGTTTGACCATTTTTTGTAATTTTAATTGTGGTAAACGTACTCATCTATACCTTGCGGTAATTATTCCTTCCTGCATTACAAGATATAAATTAAATTTTGTCCATATTTTTATGTTCGTTTCAAGTTCAAATAAAGGAGGAGGGTTGTCATAGAATAGATTAGCAATTGAACCAAATTATTCTTCAATCGATTGGCTCAACCTCATCGTCATTCTAATACCACTTTATGTAGAAATAAGATTGGATATTAATTTTAAAAAGAGTAACGACAATTCAAGACAAAAAATAAATAAATAAATAAAACTCACTCTTATTTCTTGAACTTATACAAAACTATTTATACATGTAGCAAGAAACTAATACATACTTCTTCCTAGCTAGTAGGATTCAAAATAATTAACAAAAAACAGTTGATCCTCGTGACCTACCTTACCCAACATCCCAACACATATGCAAGCTCAACCAACCGGCAGCTTCCCTCGTTTTTGTTAATCCCTTGTCTACCTTTTCGTGTTTATTTTCATATATCTTAAATTCCAAATATAAATACACTAGTATTCTCCAAGGAAAAAAAAAATTCATAAAACAGGTGAAAAATAACTAGTGTACAACAATAAGAAATTTTAGTGCCGTTGTCCAAAAAAGCCTTACTATTGATAAACTATTATCAGCATTACATAAAATTTTTAGGATTACCTATAAATATATACCTACAAGGTACTTTCTATAATGGCACTTTCAGTGAAGAACCATTTGCAATGGCAGAGGCTTCAACTTAACTAACTAGACTTATTCCATCGGCTCATCAAATGATTGCATGTCGAGTCGTGTGACTTGGACGAATTGTCATTTATTCTATTCGTTCCAAGTTATGCTTCACCAGTTCTTCCAGAACTAAACGAAACGAACTCGGAGGGAGGCATTGAAGATTTTGAACTGCTTTATTAGCTTTCTCTCTTGCCAAGTCTTGCGCCCTCTGTATTCCTCCACATCTTTTCACAATCTCAATGGCCTCTTCGAGAGAACTGGTGTCGCAAAATTCAGATTCAATTATATCCCTCAATCTTGCTTCTTTCTTTAGTGCAAATATCACTGGTGCAGTTAGGTTACCATTTGCCAGGTCACTTCCTGCTGGTTTTCCCAGTTGCTCGGCTGATTGAGTGAAGTCCAGAATGTCATCAACGATTTGGAAGGAGAGACCAAAGTTCTTACCATACTGATACATCTGCTCGCTAATACAACTGTCGACCCCACTGAAAATGGAGGCTCCTTTGGTGCTAGCAGCAATCAAGGAGGCTGTTTTGTAATAACTCTTGATCAAATATTCCTCCAGTTGAACGTCACAATCAAACAAACTAGATGCCTGCTTTATTTCACCACTAGCAAAATCTTTAATCACCTGCAATATTATCCCCACATAACTAGTTGCATTTCGCTGTAATGTGAAATTAAAAAATTTGTTTCGAGGACAGATTATTTTTGGTTTTTCTCAGGATCAAGTAACTGATATTATGTGGTTCCTGGGGCGTTCCTATTTTTACGTGAAAAGTCTAGAATAGTATACCTGACTGATAAGCTTTATGACTTCAAGATTTTCGAGATTGGCCAGGTACCATGATGACTGTGCAAACATAAAATCACCTGCCAGCACTGCCACTCTTGTACCATATAATTGATGCACAGTTTCCTTCCCTGAAAATGGAGTACATACGCGAGGTTAGCCTATGAAAAAGTACTAGCTCCAAAAAAAATTGGAAAGCTAGCAACAGACTGTCTTTCATAATTTGTTAAAATATCTAGAGCTCATAGTGAAACCCTCGGAGTTTGACGATCTACTCGAAATTGTAAACTCATTTGTGGATCGTCTTTCATAATTTAATAAACTAAAAGGACTTGGGGTGTAAGAAGCAGACTGATAGGAGGTGAGAGACCAAGGAAGGCAAACACATCCATACATGGAAATGAACGTTTAGCATGACATTTATCGGGACAACTATTGAGCAATGAAGCTTGAGCATTCGGGTATTAGGTGAAATGAGTTTTATCAGCTTGAAGTTTTCATTGAACTGATTTCTGGAATATTAATCAAAGCTATGTCCGAAAATTCACAAGTAAACAACAACAAAACTTAAAAAAGTGATTTTCCTTTTTCTGTTGACGAAACCGGTTAATAGACCCAGTGAACCTTGTTGACCGAGACAGTTTGAAGGCTAGATTGGGGATACAGTGCCAGTTTTCCTAATTGTCTAATAAAAGAACACAGAGTTACTCAATTACTTCAGCGGAGCAAAATACACCCACCAAAAAATAATCAATAGCACACAGATTCAAAGGCTAACCTCTTCGCATGTCACTTTCGTCTAATACATCATCATGTATCAAACTTGCAGTGTGGATCATTTCAATGATCTCGGCTAACCGTCTATGTTCTTTTGTCAGTTCCCTGAAGAATTAAGGCATTCTATAAACGTAAGCGACTTAATTTTCATTAGAGAGAACTACAAATAGGAAATCAGATAGCTCACTTCAAGCCAACAATTTCTGCAGTGGCTCTTGATACTAAAAAAACTAGAGCTGGTCTCATCCTCTTTCCACCAGCCCCAAAGATTTGCTCAGCAGCAGACATCAATACTGGATTTTCTGCACCAACAATCTGACAATAAATTCTTGTCAGATATGCAAGTTGCGAGATATGGGGTTGCAATGAATAAACGGTTGCATATCGAACAAAAAGTTGGGTACCAAACTTGAAACAATTTTTTTCAGAAACTACTTGTAGGATGCTTAGTGGTATAGAATGCAGTAACATATACAAAATTGAGACATGAACGACATTATGTGAAGTGATTGTTCCACCACTGTATCAGTAGAAATTATTAATGATTAAATTGAGTGGAAAATGATAACTGAAAGAACAATAAATAGCAGAAGAAACTGTAATGTAAAGCCAACACACCATGACACCGTGCAATTTCTTCGAATTAGTTTTGTGTAATCGACATACATCAAAATAATGTATTTACAAGTGATGGATCAAAAGAATGAAGCAACACAATATTACAGACTCCATCTTTACAATATATGACATCATCAAGTTTTCTGCCTTCACTGAATTGTAAAATTAGTCTTGCAACTACTGTATTTGGCCTTACGACAAAGTTACTGCAAAGTAAAATTATTTTTA
The DNA here is from genome assembly GCA_903798295.1 of Fraxinus nigra. Taxonomy (NCBI): domain Eukaryota; kingdom Viridiplantae; phylum Streptophyta; class Magnoliopsida; order Lamiales; family Oleaceae; genus Fraxinus; species Fraxinus nigra. The sequence continues at coordinate 6,156 of CAIGRH010005126.1, read as the reverse complement.
TTTTGGAATGTCAAAGAGCCAAGTTATTGGAGAAAACACTACCATGAGTTCTGGCAATGAAGATTCAGCGCCTCAGAGAGCTAGGGAGCACCCTGAAGAAGGGGAACCCTCGCATGCTGCTCCAACAACTCGCCTTCGATTTCACCAGCAACACAAGCGAGGTGATCAAGAGATGGGTCCAGAATAGCCGCTAGACTTACTAGGGAGGTGGCCACCATGGCCGCAAATATGAGAGATATAAACCAACAAAATATTGCAATGCATTAGTGGCTAAGGAATATGCAGAGCCAAGGAAGATACCTAGTCTCCTTGTACGCAGCTCAAGGAAATGCTTTCTTTCACGACTCCTACAAGGAAACTATTGCCATGGCGAAGATGAGGTCCAAAGCCAAATGGCTGATTACCAACACTACATGAGGGAGGAAGCCCCTCAGGAAAGGGAAGTTGGGATTGATATATCCACCAACTATGCCACGGATCGACCTAATTAGGTCCCATTCAAATTTCCTCCGAATTATGAACCGAAGGATATACCTCAAAGATCTATAAGTGTTTTTGACAGGCTAAGTCCAGGAGGGCCTAGAAATAGGCAGGCTCAGCCTCCCCTTGCACCTAGAAATAGGCAGCAAGGACCACCTCGGTTCGAAAGGCAATATGAACCTCTCCATGAAAACTTGTCCAGAATCCTCCATCTAGAAATAGGCGTTAAAGGAGGGCAGAACATGCTAGAAATCAAGCAAGGATGTTCCAACCACTTCGAGAACCGCAAGACATGGAAGATGAACACTCTGATGAACAACAAAGGTCTTGTGACATCGACGACGATGATGACAAAGGTCTTAGTGGATAATGGAAGTTCGGTTAACATCATATTTGCAACAACCTTTGACAAAATGGAAGTGGACCATGAGTTAACTCATATGAGCTCCCCTTTGTACGGCTTCATTGGTGATAGCATCATCCCAAAGAGGAAAAATTACTACAACAGTAAAGATGAGGACGACCCCATTTATTGCTCACAATTTTATGGAGTTCTTGGTAGTAGACAACCGTTCTACCTACCATGGGGTGCTGGGAAGACCAACATTGAAGGAACTATGGGCAGTTACGTCCATTCACCACTTGCATATGAAGTTCCCAACGGAAAACGGCATCACCACTGTTAGAGGCGATCAAATGAGTGCTATTTAAACTCCATCAAGAAGGCAGAACCAAGAGACATCAACTTAATTTCGATGGACATTGACATGAACGACGTCATTGAATAAAGGCAAACCCCTGAACAAGGGGAAGACATCGAAATGATAGACGCCTCGGAAGAAAAGGCTATCTTTGAAGTGCAATCAGCCCTTGAAGAAGGGAGAGCTGCCGAAGAAGTGGCTAAATTTGATGAACTGGATCATTGCATCATCGATTGCGAGCCCCAAAGAGCCCCAGTGGAAAAACTGAAGAGCTTTACAGTGGATCTCCAGAACCTTTCCAAACCCTTGTAGGTTGGAAAAGATCTGCCAACGGAGGCTAAGAAAAATTGAAATGTTTCTTGCATGAAAATCGGGATATCTTTGCATAGAAACATGAGGACGTGGTTGGCATTAATCAAAAAGTTAGTTGTACGACTTGAACATTGATCCTAAAGCTACCCCTCACCAACAAAAAAGATGGCCCTTAACCTAGAAAGGTGCGAGCCCTTGAAAGATAAGGTGAAGAAATTGATTGACAATCGTTTCATTCGATAATTAACTTATCCGAGGTGGGTGTCAAACCCTGCCCTCGTTGGGAAACACAATAATGAGTGGAGGGTATGAGTAGATTTTTCCAATTTTAATCAAGCCTACCCTGAGTACAAGTTTCCACTTCCACGAATAGATCAACTCGTTGATTCTACTGCTAAACACGAATTATTGAGTTTCGTGTACGCTTGTTCCGGCTATAATCAAATCCCAATGTATCCAGCGGATGAAGAGCATACGTACTTCATAACGAACGGAGGTCTCTATTACAATAAGGTGATGCCCTTTGGTTGAAAAACGTCGGTGCTACTTATCAGAGACTTGTTAACAAGAAGTTCACATAACTTATTGGAAAGACAATGGAAGTGTACGTGGATGATATGCTGGTGAAAATTTTGAAAGTATTGGATCACGAGGAGTACTTCGACGAAGCTTTTCGAATATTGTAAATGTATAAGATGAGATTTAACCTCCTTAAATACGCATTCGGAGTTGCCTTTAGGAAATAAATCAAAGTGGACAGGGGAGTGCGAAGTAGCCTTACAAGAGCTGAAGAAGCACTTGGGACAGGCTCTCCTCTTCAAGCCCAAAGCTGAAGAACCCGAGCAATTGTACTTTGCAATAACCTCCGATGCTATCAGTTCGATGCTTATAAGGGAGGAAGATGGTCACCAATTACCTGTTTATTATCTGAGTAAAACACTTCTCACAGTTGAGACTCACTATCCAGACATGGAGAATTCGGCTCTCTCTCTCGTGATTGCTTCTTGAAAGTTGAGGCCATACTTCCAGTTACATACTATACAAGTGCTAACCAACTTTCCACTCAAGCAAGTACTGCAGAAGCCTAACGCTTCAAGAAGAATGATGAAATGGGTCCTGGAACTCAGAGGCCATAGTGCAAATGTCCAAGTCCCCCCATCAGAATGTGAAAAAGCCATGAAATTCAAAATTAAAGTTTAAAATACTTACGAAGTGAAACATCACTGAAGGAAAAATGGCAAAAGTTCATGAAAGTGACTGGAAGGATTTTAGTGAAAGTTGATGAAATTAGAATTTTTGAACCATCCACCACGTATGTTGCTTCATCTTCTATGGTCCGGGTCTGAGCATCTAAATCACGTGCGCTACTGCATCTTCCTCCCATAAAACACGCTTGCAGCAGTCATCATTGCTCATTAAATATGGTGACGATTGCATGTATGGAAAGTGGAACTGCTTCAGATGTCTTTTCTTAGAAACGTAAAAGATAGCAACTCATTTGGGAGCAATAATTAAGGACGCCTCATGTTCCTAATGTTTACAGCTTCAACGAATAGACGAGGTCCACTACCTCAGCTTTAACATGGATAACTTCGGCAATGCTTCAAATATACAAAAACACTTCTGAGCGCACAGCCTCAAATAAAAGGATCTTAGCTAGTGCTTCCCAACATTTTCTAAAGAATTAGAAACTACAAAGTACACATCTTCGAATAACGCCCTCGATAAATACCTCAACCAATTCATGATAATTCTACTCTTAAGTTCTAATTATAATATAAATATTTATATTTAGACTTGGGTGACTATTATGGTTAAAAATAACCACCTCAACAATTTTTTCTGTTTTTTCATATATTACAGAAGTTCATGCATTACATAAATAATCATGGATAGACTTGGAGGACTTTACGCCTCACCACCAAGGCTCCTAGAGGAGGCCACACTGTATTCTGCGTGGAGACATTAAGTCAGATCTGACAAAGTAAACAAAGATCTAATTGGTTAATCTCCATTGTTCCGAGGCTCTTACATGGCCGAAGCTCTATTTCCATCCGAAGCTCTCTTTGGTCGATGAATTTGCTGGCTTTTAAGGGATTTACAGACAATCTCTAGAAATGATTGATATAACATTTATATTAATGGATGTCAGGATTGTCGGCATAGGATGTAGGACGGTTGACCCGTTGTCAATGTATTAAATGTATGGCAGACGGAGTGACGTGAGGTTTCGACTTGGGAGATGAGACCACGTGATTCTGATCCAACGACTAGTGTGTCGGCTAGAACTCTATAAATAAGCAACTCTTATAATTCATTAAAGGATGATGCAACTCTATACATTAAAAAATATATTCAGCTCTCTCGTTTGTTTATTCCATATTTATTTGCTGGAGTTTAGTTTGTTTTTTACTTTGGTTGAATTGTTCATGATTGTTTGTTTATATACAATCATCTTCGATGTTGCCGATACATGAACACTTTTCTCTCGCATCGTAAAGCATCTCCCACGTCCATAAACGTTATCCTTTCCGTCCGAATCTTCGATCAAAACATGTTAGAATTTGCTTGCCTGAACAAGAGTGGCTTGACATCTGTTATCCACGTAACCATTACAAAAAACGAGGTCAACAAAAATCATAACTCCATGGTATCTATAGCAGAAAGCAAATGATATATTCGATGAGACTTATTTAGATTAACGGGATGGATATCTAGATACTTATGAAAGTTATGTCAAGCATTCAGGCATCTTCAGTGTATGTTTTTCATTCCACCACATTTCTTTCACTAACTATACTAGAGAAATGCCATGTGCTATAGAGCCCCAGTATAGTGTTGCAGCACATCTCCAGCTATGGTCGAATTTGATTGCTTCCTCAATGGGAAAGTGCCTAGCTAGTGGCATCAAATTCTACTTGACCCAACTACTCTTATCGAGTCAGGTGAGTTGTCACACAAGCTAGATCATCAGTAACAAATGCTCATCTTGGTATGTTGTTCTTACACCACAAGCAAATATAACGTAATTGTTATTATTCTATCAAATTGGGGCCTCCAGATTAGAATTGGACACATTTGAAATCAACAGTTGGATTAATAGCCTGAAACAAGCAAATTAATATATATCATTCACAGTAAGTACAAAACACTTTATAAGTCTATTCTTTGTTCTTAATTTTGAAACCGTATCTTATTTTTGCTATTAGATGCAAAAATACAGAACACGGTTTTCAAAGTGATAAGTGCACTTTATGCGCTTATTCGGGCTTCTATTCTTATTTATTTAGAACTTGTTTGAGCCTCATTTTATTGAAAGAATATATTCTGGAATAGTAAATTGATTAAGAATATATGGTTAAAAATAAGAAAAAAAATTGGGTTTGCGTGTAATATTATTTTATTGAAAAATGTGTGATTAAAAAGAAGTGACAGAAAAATGCAATTTGTGGAAAGAAGCTATTTGAACCTTAATTGGAGTTGACTTAAAGTAATTGAAGATTAACCGGATTGCAAAAAATTAATTGGACAAAAGGAGAAAAAAAAATCAAGAACCATGCTATGTGTACATAGATGTACACATATGAGTTGACATAATGTGGGTGGGGTAGGACCCATACTACAATATCGTGGATCACACCCCACTCACATTATGTGAACCTCTATGTGTATATCTATGTACACATAAATTAATCCAAAAATCAAGGAGCTAGGGTTTCAAGATTTCACAAGAAGAATGCGGAATCTTGGTGTAAGATCTTCATCTTTTTCTCGTTCTTCCTTAATATCCGATGATGTACTTAAATTCATTCTTGTATTTTTTTTTCTCATGATATGTAATTAAGTTAGTTAGGATGAATGATTGTAACCTAGTTTTGAAACTTAATTTTAATTATAAAAAGTTTTAAACCTCAATTTTTTTTTAATTTTTTTTTTGTGAATTGCTTTTATTCTATTCTTAATGCTTCAATTAATTGGTCACTAATTCATTGATTTCGTGAGCAATAATTACGTAGAGATGTGGATAAATGTTTAGACCACGTCGTAAAAATAGGCAATTTATTATAAAACGTAATGATACTTGTGCTAGTTATTACGGATGTTACACGAATTCTTATAACAGCAATTGTGTTTAATTAAAATTGATTTACATAGAGATATGTAATTGAATTAGTTAAATAGACTAAATAAGAACTCAATATGGGTAAATTGAATACATTAGAAAAATTCGATCAGGTAAACATAATCAATTGTATAAAACTTGATACTTGAGATTGATATTAAGGGGATAACTATGGTAAAATCATGAATTCTAACACTTAAACCATCGTATTAAAAAAAAAAACTAGATTATTTAAAATAGAAAATCACAAAAAGAAAAATAACTATTTTATTTCTTTCCGATCAAATTGAAGTTAGAAATAATTGAATCAATTGTTAGATAGCAGAGCTCGTGAGAACGATATCCGGACTTATAGATCCACTTTATTACTTGTTACAATCCGTACTTGTTACGATCTGTACACCAACGCAAAGCATATAAATCAATTTGAATCTTGTCGACAAGAAACTTACTGACTGCAAATTTTTGTTCAGCGTTTGAAGGTCTTCAGCAACTACTTCAAACAAATTTGTCAGCGAAGCAGGGCTTCTTGACTCTTTC
>CAIGRH010005048.1:0-14533 GCA_903798295.1 Fraxinus nigra | reverse complement strand
GATGAAATTGTTGGGCTTTTGGGCGCCAGTAATTTTCTAGAAGCCTTAACAATTATGAAAACAATTATAGAGGTAATTACCTAAAACCAGCTATTTAGTTTTACATTTCTAAAAATCAGGTTTTAACGTTATTTAATAAAAAACCAGGTTTTAATTTCACAATTAATATTTTATAACGATATTTTAAATTAAATTAATCTATATACCAAACATACCACCTACCCCCAACCCAATTTCAATCTCTAATTTCCAAACTCGTCGCTCTCTTTCGTCTCTTTGCACCCGTCGCTCTCTTCCATCTCTTCTTTCCCGTCTTTTCTCTTTCGTCCCTTTTCTCTTTGCCACACATCTCACCGGAGGCAACATTGTCTAGCACTCACGTCGCTGAGATGAGCAACAGCGAACGAATGGCAGAGAACGAACAGCAGAGAAGCGGCGCTCTGTGTGGTGGATATGGGGCGGTCAATGTGATGGAGAGGCGACGAGCCTTACTAGTGATGTCGGTCCGACGCGTCGGAGCCCACACGCTCGTGGATTTGGTGGATCTGTCGTAGATTTCATCTTACTGGTAAAATCTGTTGCGGTACTGTGTGTGTGTATAGTGTGGGTCTTCGATGTAGGCGGAGGTACTGTGTGTGCGGGGCGACGATGTGTGGTTGTGGTTACGTGCATGCGGCGGATCTGTGTGTGTATGTGTGTGTGTCATGGCAGGTAGCGAATGTCGGCGGTTTGGGTTCAGTTTTCGTCATATTATGTATTCTGCGGCTGGTTAGTTTTTGTTTGTGTCGTGGTGATAAACTTGTATGGATCTGTGGTGGCCGTCCGTGCGATGGTGTTTTGATGGGGCTAACGATATTGGTAGTATTGTGCAGGAGGCAACGGTGGTGTTTGTTGTCGGTGTTATTATTGGAGGGTGGTTGTGGAGGTGGCGGTAGGTATGAGACGAAATGTCTGTGACCAACTATTTGTTCGATCCGTGAGCTGTTACCAAGTATTAGTGGGGTGCTGGGATTGGGGGACGGGTGTTTGGGTGTTTGTGACTAACTATACGGTTCTATGTGACCAATTATTAAACTGTGACCTTAAAATTTGATAATCTGTGACCAACTAATTTGAAAATACGTAACTTCTGTTATCTATAATTTTTTTAACTTGTGACCAATTCAATATATGTAACATATAGTTTTGTTTATTAGTGATCATGAAAGTCAATTGTGACTCATAAATATGATTTGTAACCAACAAACATATGGTTTGTGACCAACAAATTTGGAAATATGTGACCTTTGTTATCTAAAAACTTTTATAACTTGTGACCAAAATAAAAATTTGTGACCTATACTCTTTTTTGATCAATAAGATGCAGAAATCTGTGACCGACAAATTTTAAAAATCAGTTACCTATACTCGTCGAAATCGGACTTGTCGCCGAAATTAAGTGGCATCGAAACAGTCGCCGGAATGGTTGCGGAACTATTCATCGTTTTCGAAAGGTCATCAGAACAGTTACCGACAGCCGGAGCAGTGGAGGTGTGGTAGGTTAATTATATTATATTACAATTAAATATTTAATTTAACATAATTATAAAATATAATTAATTAATTAATAAAAACATGATTTTTGCAATTCTAAAATTTGAGACCTAATTTTTAATTTTGTAATAGATAAAGTTTGAGTTATGAATTTTCGCCTTATGCTTATTCATCCAATAGACATCATGTCAAATTAACAAAATAATAATTACATTTTTTATTGAAGCTTCTCTCTCTCTCTCTCTCTCTTGCTTCCTCCGACGTTAACCACTATCATCTAAACCTAAAATTTCAGCTCTTCCGTTGCAAAAGCTTAGAGTTTAATCTAATTTCAAGATTTTCTTTCACGCCTCATAATTTCCTGTTTTCCGCATTTTTTTCCCTGAAAAGTTATCTCCAGTTCACGAGTTATCTCCAAGTCTGAAATTGAAACCGTGGTTCAAATTTTCTTTCATTTTTTTTACAATTATGATTAAATTATGGTTTTAGGCTCGTGATTTGAACAATGTCATCATAGACGTTGTTCGACATTTGGGGAAAAACTAATTTTTTTCACAAATTGATCAACATTTCTGACGTATATGTGGATTTTGCGGTGAAACGTGTTGAAAATGTTGTCTATGTCGCCGAATTCAATAGTTCGGAGCTCCATGGAGGAAATGCTGGATTCTCTCCGGAGAAAGGACGAGAATGAGAGGCCGAAGGACAGGCTCCCGGATCTGCCGGCAAGACCCAAGCCAGCATCCAGGGCCCGGTTGCCTTCGTCTAAGAGACCGCTGCCCAAAAGCATCAATATTGGGGAATCTGAGTCCTCGAAGAGCTCATCAAATTTTAATGTAAAAAAGGAAGATACAAAAGGTTTAAGAGGGAATAGTTTTGTAGCTAAAAGGGTAAAGGAATGGGAGAAGGTAGGCGAGCCAAGGTCAGAGGATAAGGATCATGCTAAACTCACTAGCTCGCCCCTGGATTTGCACCCAAGGTTTAGGGAGTCTGAGTGGGATGATAATGTTGGCTATTTCGTTGAGAAGGTACAATTGCATTTTGATCCTTTTTTCCTTCCAAAATTGGACGTTTACAATTGTGAAGCTTTATTGCTGAGTTTTGAGTTTTATACATATTCTCGGGTTGTTAATCAATAAGATGTGAAATCACTTGGGAGGATTTAGTATGGTTTAAATAGTAGATTCATAGAACACACTCCAAATGGGATGATCATATGGTTGGATTAGACTTGCATTCAATAAAAAAATGGAAGGCTTATTGAAATGTAATGGAAATGATTGGAGTTTATTTTTTTGTCATCAGAAACTTTGTAGTTTCTTTCTCCCAAATTTTCCCTTTATCTACGTTCTTTATTTTATGTATTACTTACCACCAATGCTTACCATAATATAATAGTTTGTGTATGTATTTATATGTGTTCATCTATATAATTTATAAGCATTACAAGAGCGAAATAGCACCAAGAAAAGTCACAGGTACATATAGTGTATATAAGAATGTTTGCAATATGTGTTCATTGAAGTAATTAAACATTAAAAAATATAGCATATGTAGCCATCACCTAAGCATTCGGGCTAGATCCTACGAGTTTTCCCGAACCAACTATGGTTTAGATGCTTGAATAGTATGTAGCAGACATTATACTTACAGTTAGTTCTAGATTGTCTTCCAATATGGTCTTCCTTGTTTATATATGTTAAAAATCTGGAAAGACAGTTAAGCTCGCATGACAATACTTGAAATGGGACCTTATCTGCTAGGTGGAAGCCAGAGTAGTGCCTTAAGTATTAGTAGCCATTCTGCAGCAGTTTGACATACTTCCTGATGCACCAGTTTGGTAGTTCATTAACACCTTGATACTTGACCAAAATTTCCTTTTGATTATTTATCAGAATTCAGAAGCTAAAAGATCATGTGGATTAGTTTGTCTAATTTTTTGTTTCTTAAACTACAGATAGGTGCGTTTGAAGATGCTAAAAACCAAGTTTTGCAAGGTACTCTTGCGGTTCAGAAGTGCTTTCGAGGTCATCATGCTCGTCGATACTTTCATGAGCTCAAAGGAGGAGTAATAAAATTGCAATCATGTGAGGCTGACATGAATTACTATTCATTTTTAAATTAATTAATTTCCCCATGGGAGTTGATTTTGGAAGCAGTATATCTTTTACATCATTATTACTTCTAGAAATCCATGCAAAAATTAGCAATACCTGTTGTGTTCAGTGGCAGATTGGCCACTCTCCCCAGAATATCATTAGATCTTTTCCCTTTTATGTGCTTATGTGAAGCTTCCAAATATTGCTTGAGTTCTGGAGAACCAATATTTTTTTAGTAGCATATTTTCTCTGAATCCTAATATTTGCTTCTTCTAATAAGTTATCCAATAATATGTTACTTCTCTCAAGTGCTGACGTTTCATACTCTTGCAGTTATTCGTGGTGAAATCTCCAGAAGGAAGCATTGCGCTTTGCACAAGTTGAATGAGCATGTTGCTTATGGAATGCCAGATAAGCAGCAGATATCAGTTGTGAAAATTCAATCGGGTAAAGATTTTGTGTTTGTTAATGCCTTTGGTGTTCTAATTGTATTGTCCTAATCCCATACATTCTCTTCTACAGCAATTCGTTGGTGGTTGGCGCAACGGCAATTTGGTTACCTTAGGAATTTGAAATGGTCCAATGTTGCTAAAGGGAAACCAAGCAGGAAGATTTCTGACGTTAAGGTACTAATTTCTAATTTATTGCTTCTACTCCCTCTGTCCCATAAAGATAGTCCTTCTTCTTTTTTACAGATCAAGAAAATTTAGTTAATATAGTTGAAATAATAAATTTTACAATCATTTTTCTTAATATACCCCTACATTAATCTAATCGATATTCAATGTAATTAAATTAAGCATTCAATATTCAAGGTAATTAAACTATTCTTGGTACTAATTATTGTTTAATGCAAGAATCGAGGTAATTAACATTCTAAAATCATCCAATACAAATACTAATGAATAAATGTTATGAAAGATGAAATGTTTTTTTTTGGTTTTAATTTATTGTTCCAACTACAATTGAACAATGGAGTGATTTATATTTGTGCTAACAAAGCCCATTAAATAGGAGCATATTAGGAAACTATTATATTAATTGCACTCTCAAATTAGAAACAAGACTATAATTTGGGACATACGAAAAAGGAAAACGATACTATCTTCATGGGACGGAGTGAGTATAAGATTCAGTACCATCTGCTGTTAAATCACTAATGCCAGTTATATATATCTAATGTTCTCCTAGATGTATGGAGATATCATCTGTACTTGTGCTTGGAAAATGATGAAGAAACTTGCATCTCTGTTTCAAGTAAATTTATGTTTCATGCATGGATATGTTGTCTGGATTATGCTTCTGCTCGAAAGGAAATAAGAAACTTGCATTTATGTTTCGTGCACTGAAAATGAACATGTGGATCTGAGTCAAAATGCAAGTGTTTTCACTCTCTTTCTTTCCCCAATCCACACACATTTATCCCCTTATTCTGTCTCGATCTTTGATTTTGTGGATTTTTAAGTAAGATAGTGACTGAGCAGGATATGCCACCCGAAATGTTACCTTCCGTGGTGGAAGAACTTCAAAGGAAAGTGTTGATGGCAGAAGCAATTCTTGGGCAGAAGGATAAGGAAAATGCTGATCTAAGATTGCAAATAAGACAATTTGAGGCACGGTGGTCTGAATATGAATCTAAGATGAAATTTTTGGAAGAGGTGTGGCAAAAGCATACAGCATCTTTGCAAGTGAGTTTATTATGCTATAAGTTACTTCCAAGGAATTAGTAAGTATCTGGCCCCTAATTTATTTTTTACTGATATTACTGTTACTACAGATGAATTTGGCTGCGGCCAAAACGAGTCTTGGTGTTGATGGCAATTCAGGTCAACGTGCAAGGATTGATGACTCTTCATCACCTTACTGTTATGAGTTCGAGGATATGTCTGTGGGAACTCAGACTCCTGGTGGTAGCACCCCTATCAAATTTGCTTACAATGGTATAGATTTTGGAGCAGGTCGATTGACTGGTGGTGGTTTACATGCAAACTCCCTTGCGAAGGAGTTTGAGCGAAGTAAAATAAATTTTGATGATGAGGCAAGAGCAATTGATGATGTCATGTTGGGGCATGCTGTAGAACCTGAGGAAGAATTGCAGTCACTGAAATCCAGATTTCAGTTGTGGCAAAAGGATTACAGGATTCGATTAAGGGAGGCCAAGGAAAAAGTACACAGGCTACGACAGGATGAAGCCGAGAAAAATCGACTAATATGGTGGGGGAAAAAAGAGCAAAACATCTTAGCATTTTGATTATTTTTTAGATAACCGTGCCGTCAGACATCTTATTTGTTTCAGGAGCATGTATTTTCTCGTAGCGGGTTGCAGCAGAATCAACTTGGTAGAGTAGGATAGTCATTTTGTGTATATGTATCGATGTTGTCATCAAATTAGCCAGCTCATCAGCTAAGGGATTCTGTTGATTTACTGGTGGTCATCCCTGCCCGAGTTCAGCACGAGCTTATAGTGCATATCATGTGTCAATGATGTAATTCATTACTCAATTGAATGTTGTAGTTAGGGTGGAGATATAAAGAAACGTACATATCACTATTTGTTGAATGCAACTAGTACATGAGTTCTCTGTTCTCCAATCATTCGACCAAATCAGTGCAAATTTACAAATCATGCGTTCTCTTCGTTTTGTGGTACTAGATTGAACAAATGAAACTGGGTTTATGATCCTGGCACGAATTTTGTGGCATAAACCCAGGCATTGTTAGCAACAGGGTTATCGAGATGGTCCAACAGATTCTCCAGAGGGCCTTTTCCAGTGACAATAGCCTGAACAAAGAATCCGAACATGGAGAACATGGCTAGCCTTCCATTCTTGATTTCCTTCACCTTGAGCTCAGCAAAAGTCACAGGGTCATCAGCAAGGCCAAGAGGATCAAAGTATTGGCCACCGGGGTAAAGGTCGTTGCCCTCACCAACGCCGTCTAAACCGTTGATTCTAAATCCTTCAACGAGTCCCATGAGAACAACTTGAAATCCAAGAACTGCCAAAATGCTCTGTGCATGTACAAGATTGGGATTGCCCAAGTAGTCTAGTCCACCTTCAGAGAAGATTTGAGCTCCAGCCTTGAACCAAACTGGCTCTTTGAAATCCACTTTAACCCATTTCTCAAGAACTTCCGGGGTGATGCATCCCAAAGCTCCAAGCATTGCCCATCTCCCGTGAATAACCTGGCAAGTTAATTATGTTTTCACGTCACTTCTAGATCAAGAACTTACAGTTGTACCAATTAAAAACTTTAAACACTTGGAATACCTCAAGAGCCCTGTTCCTTGCAAATGCCTCAGGATCAGCAGATAATCCAGCAGTGTCCCAACCATAATCACCGGGGAATTCTCCGGTCAAGTACGATGGAGTTTGAGCCGAGAACGGCCCCAAGTACTTGACACGGTCCGGTCCATACCATAATTCATTACCCTGTCCAAAAAATCAAAAGCATTAGACCAAATCATAAGGGACATAACCATACCAAAAGTGGTGTGGCGTGGGGGTACCATGGTGTATTTCCCATTTCCCATAGAGACGACATCTTTAAGAGGGTTGGAATTCTTGGTTTGGCCCAAGAATGGAGTTGCCCTAACAACAGTGGTAGAACTGGCAGCCGCAGCCATTGATGCCATTTCTTGTTCAAGTTGAGAGTTGAGAACTTCTCTGTTATATGGGCTGTTAATGGAGAAAAGCTGTGTATTATAGAGGTGAAGGGTGGGTTTATGTACAAAGTGAGAATCATGGATTGGTGGTTAAGATTTCAGGTATGGAAATTGTGGTGGCTGATAATTTACAAGTAAAGAAATCAACCAATCAGAAGGCTTCAAAAGATTATAAAATCTCTCCTCATATCCACAGATTATCTCTTCCGCGAAGGGACATTTTATTATTACAGATCTGAAAAAAATAAAATAGGTGTATCAAAAACTGGAAAGATTAAAAATGCGGTGAGCGTGGATCGAACACGCGACCTTCAGATCTTCAGTCTGACGCTCTCCCAACTGAGCTATCCCCGCTTTGTTGGCAAAACTGTTATTCCATTCTATAAAATGTTAAATATTTTAAAATTTGTTCCATAATTTAGCATATTGAAATGCAATTAATTGCATTATAAAGTTTGTCAATGTATAATTTTTTTTTTATATATATAAATCAAGAGCGAGGGAAGGGAACTTGAAGATTTTTTCTTGCATTTGATTTATTTCGTAGGAGACTGAACATGAGATTTGACCAACCAGAAACCTACATATGTAAGAATGGGAAGAGTTGGGTTGCTCTGAAGTCTTAAGCTCATGACTTGAAAACTCGTTACTATTTTTCCAAACTTGTTTCTAGTCATTTAAAACGATAACTATCCAGTAGTGATTTGGAACGAAAGTTCTTCGTAGATTAGAAAATTGAACTATATGCCTTTTATGAAACTTAATGATCAAACATTTCAAGAATAGATAAATTAGACATTGTATTGCAGATCGATCCAAAAAAGGATAATCAATCTAACAAACTGCTCCGAATGGATTTCATAGATCGGTCTACACGCACTTGACGCTAGAAAAATAGAGTCAGTTCTTGGAAGAGTGAGTATAGATTGAACCATTCGATCAGTCGAAAAATCAATGAATTGGGCCTTGGGCCGGTGCAAGTGGTATATCATGAGTGAGGAGCATGGTGCAATTAAACCAATCAGTTCTAAAAAATTTCAAAACTTTGACATTAGTGGGATTTGATCACGTGACATCTCGTCTTAGTTGTAATTGTAATTTAACAAATACCAATAGGCTATTGCATTTCTTAATAAGCGATGCGTATTCAAATATTCCAAATTAGATTTAGTGCACTTAGTAATTTTGATGTCTGAGTACTTCTCTCAATTTATTTAAGTGAGAAATCGTTTTTGCTTGTTCAATAATTACGTACAAGAGCCGTAGCGATGGGAAAGAAGATCGGGTTAAGAAGAAAAGAATTAAGACCGGACCGGACCGGATCCTCCCCTCCACTACCTCGATGAATATGGCATAGGAATCTGTTAAATAACTTGAACTTCCGAATTATAATTATTTGTTACTGCTTTCAATTATACAACATGTATGAAGCTGTTAATGCTTCAAGCTATAGTGTCCAAAGCTGGAAATTCACGTGCCTCGGGTTCTTGTCCATTTGATCCTCTAAAGAGCAAAATTGTAAGGGTGCCAATGCAGAAAGAGATGAAGCAGCCATAGCAATGAGTCACAAATGAACCGAAATGAGTTCCTACTATACATTGCCATCCAGATCCATATTGCCTGTCAAATTCCTGCAATTAACATTGCCCAGAAACCGTTATATGGTTAAAACGTATGTTTGGTATCCGATTCTGGACATCATATAGACAAGACTGAACATGTACTACTCATCAAGATTCATATACTCAAGAATGAGATTTTGTTGTACACATACCTTCTTAATGAAACGGGCTATTTCAGTGGCCTCAGTGACATCAAAGAAATCAAGTGCCTTTGCTGCTATATGAAGAGCCTCTTGTTGCATGGTTTCGAGCATATCCGTCTCTCCAATTACTGCTTTTCCTTCTAGCATGATTGCAGTAAATTTGTAGTTTATCCAAGCGGATAAAGAGCAAGTTTTTCTTCTTTCCACTATATACACAGTAGCAGAGAGGGGTGGGTGGGGTTGGGGTGGTGGCCCTGAGGATTCCGTTTATGTGGTGATCAAGAATTCCAGATGGCAATTCCATAAAACAGACCAAGTGGGTCAAATTTGGTTCATACGTGTGTGGGTAAGCTTGGCAAGATAACGTAGGTCAAATGGATTTCTGATCCCTCTTTGTCCACGGCATGTCGGCATTCTCCGGTTCATTGAGCATAAATCAATTGGATCACACTAGACCGCTGCCTATCCCAGTGAATAAAAATATTTTCATATATATTTAACTATAAATGCATTTGCATTATAGCACATATTCATCTTATTATGGTAAAAAAATTCTTGTATAAAAGACGAAATAAAAAATTAAAATTAACGGCATAAAGTGCAATATGTACAATCAAGAAATCAAGAAAGCAGAAAACCTGGAGGAGGATATTTCTGTGACATGCATTTTACCTCATAAACAAGTGATCTCCAATCACACAATTACTCTATAATAATAACCTTAGCAGGAAACAAATACAGATATAATAGATAGCACTAGAAAAATTCATTTCAAAAGATGGTTTTGTATACATCGAAAACCCAATAAACTCTTTACATCGAATCTACAGCCTCAACCTGCTGCTGAGCAAGATATTTCTCCCTTCGTTCTTTCTGAACACGAGTAATGAAAGCTTGATTAGAGGAATAAAACGGAAATATTCCATAGCCTATTTCCACATATAGGTTGTAATCTGGTATATTCAGATATAGACATGAGCAATGGATACTTACCCATTCATCAATAACAAGACCTTCCCCAACAACACGTGGACCTGTGTCCGGTGGAGGCTTCTTGCGTGCTTCTGTAGCAGCATCAGCTTCAGCCAATTGACGCTTCAGTTTTTCAAGTGCCTTCAATCACCAGAAAACATCATTAATTGAAATTACACCAAAATTCATTGAAGAGTATGGAATATAACTTGATGAAAATTGATTCTTACAGGAGTAGAGTGCTCTGGATCCAAGAAGACAACGCGTAATATACGCTCAAGAGTGACTTGATCCCTTTGCTCATCAAACTGCAGACAGAGTTTAAAAAAAAATCCACCAATTGAGCTCTAGATGTGCTCATGTAATTCAAATCAAGCTCCAAGAAGCAACTGAAATATATACAACTCCAAGATGATGAACTGAAGGACCACTCAAGTACTAGAAACATTAAAAAAGTTAGGCCAGAGTAGGAGCAAAAATTATATGAAAAGTTCATGAACAGAAACACATGAATGTGCGTCACTTGGATAATTTAACTCACAGAAGTCAAATCAACCTGCATGCAGATCACACAATAAACACAGGTCTATTTTGGACGTGTGCATAATTTACCCCAGGTCAAAGCATCATTTTTAATGGATATGAACTATTCATATACCATATGAAACTTGCATTGTCCCACGCCACATGTTTAGCAAGCTAGCAGGTCATTTAGCCGGTGATTACTCATATTGAGACCATGCAATACCTAGGCCATTGGCGGTCCATCTTACGGCTAAGGCCCAACAATGACCACACTGTTATGATATTTATTCTTCATTAGAAATAGAAGGTATGCAGAAAAAAAATAATGTTGTTTGACTTGCCCCATCTAGTCTTTCAGATTAGAATTGTATGGTACTTTAATTCAATGGAAGCATAAAATTAAATAGAGTTAACAGGAAGTTGCAATTTTGAGGAATTCTTGTGACAAAACCGAAGTTCTCTGTCTAATTCAACCTATACCTATGAAATATTTAACTTATCTTGGAATCAAGAAAGAGTGAGACAACTTGTAAGTCCAGAATGTAATGCCAATAACGTAAAAATTGTAGGCCTAGAAACAAGCTACTGGTACCAAGCATTCCAGCCCCAACACAAATCAATGTCTTTATCGAACATGATAAATTTCTCGTTCCTAACAGATGCTAACCCCGAGGCGCAAAAACCCTTTATATGAAACACAAAATGGTGCCTGAAAAGAGTGATGCCATTGACAGAGTTTGGCATTAACAAGTTAGGTCAAAAAACACCAAAGGTACTGCAATAGAAGAAAAAACTTGGTGAGTAATGCCACTACATTGCAAAAGCAGCTTAGGAGCACCATGGGATATGTTCAGTGCTAAATAGAATAGAACATATCTAATTCGAACATGTAAGTGTTCACAACATATATAAGAATTTTTTGTTGTTGAAGACAGTTTCTGTCACTTGTCATTTGCTCTTCTTCTTATACTTTCAGATTCTTCTTTCCACCATGCAAGAAAAATGTGGGGATAGGGGGGTTAATCAAGTCAAGATCATACAAAGCCACCTGTGTTTGGGGAAAGAAACCATGCAACAAAATGCAGATACCTCATCTAAGACATTTAGACCCAAAAAAACAGTAATCCTATTCTATAATTCCAATACACTGGCGGCGAAGTCCAAAGCACAAACACAAACTGGTCGTACCAGGAACTCATTGAGATACAATGAGTGAGGTTAGAGTGTTTTGCACCCATCGTGCATTTAAGCCCCTGTTTGGTACACATTCTTTCAAAATATATTTTTTCAAAAATCATTTTCAACCGCACATTCTTCAATAAATAATATTTTTCATCACATCAATAATACTTTTTAATTACATATTTCCCATCATATCACAATTTAAAATATATTCTCTTCTCAATAATATCCATCAAACACACCCTAAATATCTATGAATTTAGCAGATATGAAACGAAAGTGAAAGCAGAATATAACTCATGGAATCAGAAATAATGATCAAGGCAATTGGAAAATTATGACAATTGACAGGCAATGTGCAAGCAGCTACTCACATAATAGTTCAACCATTAATTGCCAATTGGTAGATGAGCACTAATATCATAAGCAAAACACTCACCAACTCAGGAACAAAATCTGTTCCTTCTTTGACCTTTAGACTCATGATCTTGAATTTAACCTTGCTCTTCTGATCTGTAGGCTTTTCGTTGTTCTCTGGTTGCTCCACAAACTTGAACACTGTCGAACAAATACATATTCATAATCAGATGGTGTCAATCCTTCAAACAAACTAAAAATATGCATAAATAAGTATTTTGACCTTGGCGCGTATATTCACACATTTAAATTAAGTCAAAAAAATGGCTAATTACCAGTAGCCACGAGATTTTCTCCAGGAGCAAGAATACCGCCAGGGGGGCGCATATAACAACTCTTTGGTGCAGTAGTTTGAAACTAAAACCCGGAAACAAAAAATAAAAAAGAGTCAGCAACTTCACCACACCACTGTTCCACTTACATTGTGAGATTACCAATATATATACTTGTTTAATAATCAAACAGGTTAAAGGCACGCATCAATTGATCATTTCTATAGGCCAACAACATTTTTCATTTATTGATTTTTAGTGTAATCTAATGGAAAACGCTAATATTGTATGAAACGGTCATTGTTATACAAGAATTTAAATGCATTGTAGTACTGAAGAAAACATTGTGATGCTGTATATCAAATAAAAAATTACTTAAAAATGAGTATTGAGCATGCAATGGTAAGGAGAAGATTCCTAAAAGAAAGAAAGAAATAGAACCGCATAAACCATTACCTTGAATGCAACGTAAGACTTGCCGGAATTCTTAATCCTAATTGCACTCCTCGCCTGCTTTCCTGGTTCATCTGGAAATATATACACGCACGTAAAAACACAGACAACACATGCCGTAATCTTTCGTTTTTCAAAGAACTCTGAACCAAGAAGAGGATAAGAACTGTTTCCAGCCGTAACGAGCACAGTGAGTAATGAAAATTAAAGAATAATTGCAGGAATTTAAGGATAAACAAAAGCCAGCTGTAACGCACAGGGGAAGTATAGATTGCTCGAAGGATCGAGGCGAAGTCTTCGTCTAGCCGGAAGGATCAATCTGGCAAAGGAAGAGACGGTGGATAAGGACGAGTGGTTTCTCGAACCGACGCCGCCGTTTTGGTAGTTGTGATTTTGAGAGTTATTACGAAGATTCTGAGTAGAGGAAGGGGAAGAGGTCGTTGCTGACTGCCACAACCCGCATAGTCTCCACTTTTGGTGGCGGTGGTGACTGTCGACAATCGCCATGTTTGCCGGAATCTGACGCAATTCTCCGATTGGAACTTTTTTCTTCCTCTTTTGCTGATTACAGGCAATCAGTTGCGTTGACTATATGTTATGATTGGAGTTTGGAAAAGTCAGAGGAGAAGAGTATTTATATGAGTATTTTTGAATTTTTATTTTTTATTTTTATAATTTTCTTCGCGCGAGGAGGTGATAGTTTTCTGGGAGAAGAGGAAAGCGAAGAGAGAAGCGTAGGCGGACTTCAATTGAAGGTTTTAAATGGATTTGATTTATATTTCACGTCCGTTCACACGCTTTCCGTTTATATTTGGTACAACCCACTATCATGCAATACGTCTGGCTTGCGGTGGTTGTACCTTTGCTAAATTTTAACTTATAAATTAGGGTCGCGCTTTCCTAACCTTTTATATAGTGTAGTTATGAGTACTCAACTTTTAAAAGTAAGGTTTTGGTCCTTAACTTATTTAAATATATAAATTTGGGTCTTTAAATAACAAAAATAATCAATTGGATGTGAAAATTATACGTGACTTTTATTTAAATTAAAGATAATTGTCAAATAGTTTAAGGATTTTGTCCTCTAACTATGATTAGTGTGAAAATCGTGTTCGATTTTAACGTCTAAGTTGATTTTTCAATTAAGAAGTATCTGACTTTACATATTTAAATACAGCGTGGAACAATACTTCACTTTTGAATATTGAGAACCAATAATCATATCACTTCGAAAGCTGGAGAACTCGGCCTTAATTTTCTCCAAATAGATACAAATTCTCCCATTTATATATATATATTTTTTCAATACCACCACAAATATGACAATTTTAGTAACGTGACAAGAAAATACTTGAATTCGATTATGGGGCACACTGAAAAATCTTTATTAAGAAACTAGTATCCAATTATGGGGCACACTGAAAAATCTTGAATTTTAAAAATATGAGAATTGTCATACCATCTTATCAGGTTTTTCAAATTTCGGATCGCGTTATCTTCTATTAAATTAATCTACATAAAGAAAAATATGTCAAATAAACACGTGTTATCATCTCAATAATGAGTCATATATTATTTGATAATTCAATTTAAAATATATTTTATTATATGATTGAATGTTTTTTTATTTAAGATTTATTTTTCATTAAGG
>CAIGRH010004953.1:0-11562 GCA_903798295.1 Fraxinus nigra | reverse complement strand
GTTATGATTTTTTCATATTTGTGACTTGTTTGCACCTTTTTATAAGTTTGAACCCATAATTGGAACTTATTATTTATTTTTCTTTTCTTTTGTGTTTGTTTTATTTTAATATAAGGGTAAAATGGTCAAAAATGACTTTTTGCGCCAAAAATTGAAAAGGTAAAGACGTTCTGCACCAAAAAACGAAAGGTAGGGACGTTTTGCACAAAACCGTGTAAAGGTAAGGACGTTTTGCGCTAATTACCCGGCCTTTTAAGTTGCAGTTGTTTTTCGTTTTTCATATAAATGTTTTTCTATTTGAGAAGTAGGAAAATGATAAATACTATTGGAGATAAAGCAAGTTAAATCATTTTTATACTTCCCAGAAAGGCACAAGAAGTGTTTTAAATTGTATTGAAGTAATTGTTTAACGTAGTGAAATACCATTACTTTGTAGAAACCAATATTATGAAAGCCGGTCCAGTCTTACAGTATGAACCATCTATTAAAAAACCAGTACAAACACGTAAGGTCTCTTTGGGGTTCATTTTGTCTTAAGAACATCCAGCAAGTCCGTTTAGAATAGGGTGTCTTACTAACAAAAGAAAGATGGAAATATCTACAATTCCACGAAGAGAAAGTGTATCTAATAAAAAAGATATAGATACAATTTTTTCTTCACCGCTATCTCCAAATAATGAAATAGTTCAGTAAACTCCACTGTTCTAACTTGATTCTGATAAGAAAATTATATTGAAAGGTGTGTGCTATGATTAATCTATCTTGTTTTGTGCCATCCCATTCGGTTATATAGCACTACAATGGCTAAAAATGTGGAATGCCATGTTCCCGTGGTAAACCAGAAATTTGCAGCAAGGAAGCTCTGGACTGCAGAGTTATATTAGTTGATAAATTGTAATGTAATGTCAGCTATGGTGGAGGTATTAACCACTCGCTGAATGTTTTGTCTCCATTTGCTCTGTCCTTTAGGGTTGTTGGCACAAATTCTACGTAAATAAGTTACATTGGGTCATTCCCCGAGTTGGGGGCATGGCACTTGTATTCTGGAATGTTCTGATACTTTTCGCTGATCATTGTTTATAATCTCATTATTACTGAAATAATTATATAGAAACTTGTTAAATTGTTGATATGATGGTTTCTGCATAGGGCTTTATTTTTATTTTTTTGTCACTTACTCAAAAAGGGGGTTTCATTTCCTTCTATGAACTGGGATCTGAAAAATTTAGAAATTTGTTGTTGTGTAATATCTTCAGTGATTTAACTCATGTTTGGAAGTGTTCATAAATTATTTAAATTATAAATAGGTAAAAAATGAGTGATGGATAAGTGGGTGGTGCTTTTAGGTCCCTATGGATAAAAGTGGCTTGATTGTTTATAAATAATTTATAAACATGAACCAAACGTAAGCTTAGAAAGTTGATGGGAAGAGAATGAAAAGCAATCAAAGAATAATTATTTCTGTAGGAGTTCTATGGTTTCTTGGTTTGGCACTCATCTTAATCTGGTGGTTCATTTGTTAATTTTGCAGGTCATGCCATACAGTACAGGTTGCAAAACTCCATTATCCAATTTTGAAGCCAATTCTAACTATAAGGAAGTACCTGACCCAGAAATCATGATAGCTTTCCCCATAGTTGATGATCTAGATGGTGCATGTCTTGTGGCATGGACCACGACACCTTGGACATTGCCTAGCAATCTTGCACTTTGTGTCAATGCCAATTTTATTTATTTGAAGGTCCGCAGCAAAGTCAATGGGAAAGTTTATGTGGTTGCAGAATCGCGTTTCACTGAACTTCCTATTGAAAAGCCGAAGAAAGGAACTGTTGATAATTCAGAAAATCCAAATTCAAAGGCCAAGGGTGCTAAAGTAAAGCATACTGATTTCTATGAAATATTGGATAAGTGCATTGGTTTCTCACTTGTGGGCAAGAAGTATGTGCCATTGTTTGATTATTTCAAGGAGTTCTCCGATGTGGCATTCAGAGTTATTTCAGACAACTATGTAACTGACGATAGTGGAACTGGAATTGTTCACTGTGCTCCTGCTTTTGGGGAAGATGATTACCGTGTTTGTATGGAGCATAACATAATTAGCAAGGGTGAGAACCTGATCGTGGCAGTGGATGATGATGGATGTTTCACTGAGAAAATTATTGACTTCAGCAAGCGCTACGTCAAGGATGCGGATAAAGATATCATTCAAGCAGTAAAGGAGAAAGGCAGGCTTGTCAAATCTGGAAGCTTTACTCATAATTATCCTTTTTGTTGGAGATCTGACACCCCCCTTATCTACAGGGCAGTTCCTAGTTGGTTTGTTGCAGTTGAAAAGATTAAGGATCAGTTGCTAGAGAACAACAAACTAACATACTGGGTGCCAGAATTTGTGAAGGAAAAGCGCTTCCATAATTGGCTTGAAAATGCAAGAGACTGGGCTGTTAGTCGAAGTAGGTTTTGGGGTACTCCACTTCCTATATGGATTAGTGAGGATGGTGAGGAAATTGTGGTTATGGACTCCATTGATAAACTGGAAAAACTTTCTGGTGCCAAGGTGACTGACTTGCATCGTCATAACATTGATCATATCACAATCCCTTCAAATCGTGGCTCTGAATTTGGAGTTCTTCGACGCGTGGAGGATGTCTTTGATTGCTGGTTTGAGAGCGGCTCCATGCCTTATGCTTACATCCACTATCCATTTGAGAATGTTGATCTTTTTGAGAACAATTTTCCTGGACATTTTGTGGCTGAGGGACTAGATCAAACTCGCGGATGGTTCTACACACTCATGGTCCTGTCAACTGCACTTTTTGGAAAACCTGCTTTCAGAAATCTCATCTGCAATGGGCTTGTCCTGGCTGAGGATGGGAAGAAGATGAGTAAGAGATTGAAGAACTATCCTCCACCCTCTGAGGTAATAAAGGATTACGGGGCTGATGCATTACGATTGTACATCATAAATTCGCCAGTTGTTCGTGCAGAACCTTTACGTTTTAAGAAGGATGGAGTATATGGCGTTGTAAAGGATGTTTTTTTGCCATGGTATAATGCCTATAGGTTCCTTGTCCAAAATGCTAAGAGACTTGAAGTTGATGGACTCGCACCATTTACCCCCATTGATCATAACATCCTTCAAAAGTCCTCAAATGTCCTTGACCAGTGGATAAACTCGGCAATGCAGAGTTTGGTTCATTTTGTGCGGCAAGAAATGGATGCTTATAGGCTGTACACAGTGGTTCCCTATCTCCTCAAATTTCTGGACAACTTGACAAATATATATGTGCGATTTAATCGCAAAAGGCTTAAAGGCCGGACTGGAGAAGAGGATTGCAGAACTGCTCTTTCAACTCTTTATCGCGTGCTTCTGACAGCATGTAAAGCAATGGCTCCATTCACACCGTTCTTCACAGAAGTTCTCTATCAGAACCTAAGGAAAGTTGGCAGTGGAACAGAAGAGAGCATTCACTTTTGCAGTTTCCCAGAAGTAGAAGGGAAGGAAGTTAACAGTATTGAACAGAGTGTCACTCGGATGATGACAATCATCGATCTTGCACGGAACATTCGTGAGCGACATAACAAACCTCTGAAAACACCTCTCAAGGAGATGGTGGTTGTGCATCCCGATGTGGTGTTCCTCGATGACATTGCTGGTAAACTAAGAGATTATGTGCTTGAGGAGCTTAATGTGAAGTCTCTGGTCCCGTGCAATGATACACTGAAGTATGCTTCCTTGCGAGCAGAACCTGATTTTAGCATTTTAGGAAAACGCCTGGGAAAATCAATGGGAGTCGTCGCAAAGGAGGTGAAGGCAATGTCAACAGAAGATATCTTAGCTTTTGAAAAAGCTGGAGAAGTTACTATTGCAACACATGTTTTGAAGCTTAGCGATCTTAAGATAATTCGGGGTTTCAGACGTCCTGATAATGTGACAGAAGAAGAAATGGATGCTGCTGGAGATGGTGATGTCTTGGTGATATTGGATTTGCATGGGGATGAGTCATTGTTTGAGGCTGGAATTGCTCGTGAGGTTGTTAATAGAGTTCAGAAGTTACGTAAGAAAGCTGCGCTTGAGCCTACTGACATGGTGGAGGTCTATTTTGAATCTTTAGATGAAAACAAATCAAAACTACAAGAAATTTTAGAATCACAGGAACTATATATCAGGGATGCTCTTGGGTCTTCGTTACTTCCCTCTTCTTTGATGCCTCCACATGCTGTGATTCTTGACAAAGAGAGTTTTCGTGGGATATCAAATCTCTCTTTCACTGTCACTTTGGCAAGACCTGCTCTAGTATTCAACTCGGATGCCATTGTTGAATTGTATGCAGGCAATACCAAGTTCACACAAGGGTTAAAATCTTATTTGTTGTCGAGGGACCACCATAATTTGAAGTTAGAATTTCAACAAGGAAAGGGTATGATCACAGTTAAGTGCATTGAAGATCAACCTGCAGTGGATGTCGTGTTGAACAAACACGTGTTCTTGAGTGTTGGTGATTATTTCTTGAGCTCATGGACCAAGTAAATTTTACTTCAGAATTTACACCTCCATCTCCATTTGATTTGTCATTCTTCTTGCTTCATCCCCCTCGGTAGAAATTTGCATGTATGTGCATCTAGAAATAGGAACAATGGAGAGAGAGAAGGGAATACGAGAAGGGGGAACCTGACGTGCTATGATAGATGGAATAACTTGTTTTTCTGTTCTCTTCTGAAATTGTTGTATTTTGAAGATTTTCTATTACAACATAGATTAAAAAGGACTCAATTCTCTGTTAATTTGATTTGAACATATATGATTTGAACACGAAGTATAGTTATTTTGCCGTTCATTTAATTAACTCGATTTTATCCAAGCACCCAAATCGAGCTTGGACAAATACTAGAGTTTAACCCAGCATTGGTTCATTATTGTAATTCCTAACCACATGCACCATCAAAGAGAAGTTAAATTAACTAGATTCAATTCATTAAGGAACTTATGCCTGAAACTTTCTCGAGATATACTAGATTTAAATTTACCAATACAAAATTTCCTAAAAATCACATTGAGTTGAGCTCTAGCTCAGTTCATTATATGTTGATTTAGTGCTATTTAATCATACTCAATACAACAAGTTAAATTTTTAAAATTTTATTTAACAACATCTAGTAAACATGCCAATATGGTGTACATATAGTATAATGAGGTCGCGCCTCTTTTATGTATAATATAGTTCAAGAATGGTATACATCAATTCTGCCACGGTAAGCAGATTGCTACTCAGAAAAAAACAAATCGCCTATTAATTATAGTTCTTAGCATCGATTATTCCTAGATGCATGCTCAATAGACATAAATAGCTTATAATGATGTCTCAATGCCTTAATTTCTTTCAAATCTTAGAAGCATCTGGAGTAGCGCGGCACAATGCAATGGCCGTCTTGGAACCTGATGTTCGACCCAACTGTTTGCTGATATACTCTCCGGCCAGCAAGAGTTTGTTGAGATCGACATTGGTTTTCACACCAAGACCATTAAGCATGTAGACGACATCCTCAGTCGCAACATTCCCTGAAGCCCCCTTGGCATATGGGCACCCTCCAAGACCAGCGATTGAGGAATCCACTGTGCTAATCCCCATCTATTGATGAAAGAGTGTAAGACTCAAACGAGTACATAGATTTCAAGATTGATGTTCTCAAATGTGCCACCATCTTGCGGGACATTGAGGGATAAATCACACATTGAATAATGTAAAATAAAAACCAATATATAAGGGTGGTTTGGACTATTCATCTTTACAAGGTTGACATTTATAAGATGGATCTCGATTCTTAATAAGCCCATATTTGTCATCCTTTAAAATTTTAAATTGCTTGCTACAGTACCATTCTCCACCGCACATTCACATAAACCAATAAAGTTTCCTTACTTTTTAATCATACATTCTCCATCAATCTACTATTCTATATTACATTACAATAAATTAATGACTCTCAAACAGGGCCTAAGTGGGAGCTTAGAACAGGAAAATGGTTCGGCATATTAGCAGTTTGGCGAACTGGCCAAATCAACTTCATACTTATTCAACATAAACGAGCAAATTTAGAGTCGTGGTTCTTATTTACTATTCTTGTGTGTTACAGAGAGAAGTTACTCACTTGAAGCGATAATAATATATTTGATAGAGCCTGGCCATATGTGTCGTGGAAATGGACTGCAAGCTTCTCAACAGGAACAACAGCCATCACAGCTTCAAGCATAGGAAGCACGTTACCTACATGAATGAAAAATGCAGAGGATGCGGGATGTGAACGAGTGTACGTTGTAAAAGTTTTAAACAAAATTGATGATTTTGTTTGACAGTGAATTGCCAATCATAGGAGGATATAGCAGAAATAAAAATAGCATCGCAAATTCGATGATTGAATCCAGGGGACTGCGAATGTGTTATTTAAGCCGTTACCAGGTGTAGCAACTCCTATAGTGTCTGCGAGTGAGATTTCAAAGCAACCCAAGTCATGAAGTTCCTTTGCCACATATGCAACTTTTGACGGGGAGATTGATCCTTCAGCTGGACAACCAACAATGCATGAGACATACCTGTTGAGTTTCATATAGATGTCTTCAACTTAATCCTTGCTAGAATTATAAAGCATACAGTTGCTGTATAGGAAGCATTTACCATATAATAGTGATAAAAGAAAGTAAAATTCTCCAGGGACAATCGAGCAAAAACAGTCACTGTGATTTTGTGGGTGAGATGTGGCAAGTTGGGGTTGGGAACAGGGGAGGGAGAGTATAGCCATACCCACGCACAGGAATTGAAAGCTCTTTGGCAGAAGAGGTAACAACACGATAACGAGAAAGACTTTCTTCGATAGTGCAGTTGATGTTTGATTTTGAGAAGGACTCGGAAGCTGATGCAAAGACAGCTACTTCTTTTGCACCAGCTGCAATGGCTGCTTTGAACCCCTAACATTAATTTAACAATAAATTAGAAATCTCCGACTACAGAACTAAGGGTGCTAAAATAAGTCATATTTTCCCTAAGGTTATCCACCTTTAGATTGGGTGTCAGCACAGGCAATTTAACACCTTCGAAATTCTTAATTGCTTCTATCACATCCCTTGCATCTGCCAGCTAATTGAATGAGATAGAAAAGAATTAGAAAGGGAAAAGAAAAGTGCCAAAATCACATTCAGATCTTGTGAGCAAGTGACAAACACTACAAAACAAGCAGTGTTAATTACCTGAGGAACCCATTTTGGCGACACAAAGCTTGTAGCTTCAACTACAGGCAATCCAGAAGAAATAAGTTTACGGATTAATTCGACCTTCACAGATGTTGGGACAATGGTCTTCTCGTTTTGCAACCCATCTCTCGGACCAACTTCCACTATCTTCACATATCTTGGTATGTCTTTGAAAAACTGCTACATAAAACAAGTTGTCAATTGAAAATCATAGTAAAAAAATTGAAAATGAAGCTGTCAGTTTTTTAAAGTTAATTCCGAATAACTACCTTATATTTCGTCTCTCCTACGTCTTTGTCATTGCTATGGGAGTGACCTGGATTGGACAAGTAGCGCATATCATTCACAATTCCACAGGCCACAGGGTTCCTGCCTGCATTTGAAGTCCTTTGCGATGAGCCCCTCATTTGTCTTTTCCATGGTAAAGTCTCTCGCCTGTACTCTTCAGAATCTTCACTGAAAATAAACACAACTTCCTATTGGTAGTGTAATCCAGAACCCCAGACCCATCAAATGAACGCATAATGGCTTAAATACTCGATATCATTAAAACACATAAAAGATGAATGTCACAAGTTTAAAATTGTATAGTTTTTTCACGCGTTTATGAATGACTTTGATTTAGACCTGCAAATTAATTTGAAGCTGTCTGCTTGATTAAATAAGGCTGAAGTCCGCTTCCAATTGCAACGAAACTAATAGAAAATCATGAGATAAGACCGTAATATAATAAGGCTAGGTTTATAATATTCACTTGCAAAGGGGTCAAAAATGTGGTAAGTAGGATTTATGGTGACTATCCAAGAATTTCAATGTCTGAATCGAGAGCTTTTACACTAAAACTCATATGATTTTATCAATTGCTAGGATTTCTTTTTGGAAGAAATCAAGAATTTTCTAGGAAGAAACTGAGAGTTAGAAAAAGCTAGAAATCTTGTTTTTTCAACTGCTATGTAATGCTTGACAGAAGGTAGATCAATAATAGAATTCACAGATTTATAATCAGAGAAAAAAGTAGTCCTATACTCAGGTCATCCACCAATATGCAGGAGTGAAATTTGAAAATATTTGCAGTGATCTAGTTAAAGAGGGTTAATGGACATAAAACACACGAGTATACTAACTCTTGCATGTTAGCCTCCGTTTGGGAAGAATTTATTGACAGTTTAATTTATAAATAGATAAAAATGAGTCGTTGATAAGTGGATATTATTCGTGGGTCCATTGGAATGTGTGCTTGAAAATGAAGTTTGATTATAATTTATAAATGAAATATAAATCGCCTTCAGATGAATATAAATCAGTGTAATCTATCTAATATAAATTGGTAGTGGCAGATTCAAACATGATTCACACGTGACAGATTCTTGCATAAATCACACTTACTCGCAACTGTTAGATGAACTGCAACTTCTTCCTTCGATCCAGCAGTTTCCCATTCCCATATCCTCTTCTATGGGTCTGCATGCACTGGATGAGCACCTATTAAGCCAGTCGATGTTGCTCAAGCTTGGCAACTTGTCCAGACCAAGAGGCTGCTCTAAGCTTGACATTGTGGAAATAAATGCAACTTAAGCTGAACTCAAAAAGAAAAAAAGTAGTCTTTAGCACTTCCATTGAACCTTTATAGATAGCATCAGAGCACGAAGAATTGACTAATCTCAGATTATTCAAGATGATCGCTAGAACCAAATGCCCAATTTTTGTTTTGAGAAAATTAATATCTAAGACTCAATGGATTCTGAATAATCCAAGCAAATTCTAGTCTAGAAAACTATCATAAATGGCAGAATTGAAACAGAACATGATACCTACAAACCAACTTATCACCCTTTAAGCTAATTAAGAATTCTAGAAAGATAAATACGCAACTCATTGAGACATAGATCAAAAGATTCTAGCATTGTATTTTCTTTAATCAGACGCCCAAAATTGCTTCCAACTAAGGTGCAATGTAAATGACAACAGCGCTTGAGCTCATGCACAAACATTTCTTCCATCAAACAACACAATCTCAGCACTGCAATCGAAATATAACTTTTGTAATTCCGACCACAAACTCTACTACCTCAATGAGCATCAACTAAGGAGTAGAGACTATAGTACATTAAATTAGTTAAACACACAACACTTAGCATTAATTGAACATAAGAAGTCCCTTTATCACAAATGTTCCAGAGGCAACGATCGCTCAATAGTGATCAGCTTCTTGATATGGAATGAATTAATAATTATTCAGACATTAATGCAGAAAATATCATAAAAATTCGACAAGTTCCCAAGCAAAATCCCCAAATCTTTTATTTCAGTGCTTCATTTTGTTTTTAAATTTCTTTTCTTACATTTCACACAAAATTTTAAAAAAATAAATAAATAAATAAATAAGAGGAAAAATAAACTATAAATATTAGCATATCAAAACTTGCACTTATCACTTCATCCTTCTATTAAACAAGAACATAAAATGAACTACCAGATAAAATTTAATAAAACCCAGAAAAGTTAAAGAACAGAACAAACCTAAATCAAGAAAAGCTTTTTTCCTGAAATCAGAATATGAGGAAATCTAGAAAATTCCCATTTCCTCTTTTCTAGGGTTTCCAAGTTTTTGGGTTTTTCACAAAACACGCAATGAAACAGAAGGAGAGTGATGGGTAGTTGAGAATGTGAATAGTTTGTCTACCATAAATTCTTGGTTTATTACTATGTAATTGTGAGTCTAAATTGCTTCAATTTAAAGTTGTCCTGTAGTAATTTCTTGTACAGTATAGGCATTAATTCAATCGCCAGCAAATATATACATACATATATAGAGAGAGAAAGAGGGAAAAATATACATACATATATTTAGAGAGAGAAGATTGGTGGTAGGTAGTTTTCGGTTGGAGGTTGGCCAATTTCTTCTTAATTGGCTGGTATTTTCTTTCCTTCTTTATTCCAGTGCTTTTTTATATATAAAATAAATTAGGGCTAATTGCAGTAGCGGTACCAAACCTTTCATTTAATAATAGACTTTGCCCAAACCTTTAATTTGTGTCACCCACGGTACCAAACCTTTTATTTTTGCTACTAACGGTACCGAACCTTTTAAACTGTTCGCAACTGAAGTCCAAATGGATGGTTTATATTAGTTTCATTGTTAGTTGACTAAATAATTGACTTTGACAATAATGCTGACTGATTTTTAAAAGATTAAAATGGTAATTTTACATTTTAAATAATAAAATAACCAAAATCAAATAATTAAAATTAAAAATTCATTCCTCCTTCTTCCACCCAACCAAAATCTACAAATCAGGGAAATCAATCTCTTCGAATCCTCGAATTCATGGCATCGAAACTTGTTGGCCAACTACGTAGATCTACCTAGGCAGTATTAGAGATTTGGACTTAACAACCAATCAGAAATGGAGCACCTCGATAAAAATATAGATCTCCTGCTGAAATGGTCCGCCGAATAAACTATCTTGACCAAAGAGGAGAAGAAGAGATAAGAGATTGAAAATGGCTTATGAATTTTCTATATGANAAAATGGTAATTTTACATTTTAAATAATAAAATAACCAAAATCAAATAATTAAAATTAAAAATTCATTCCTCCTTCTTCCACCCAACCAAAATCTACAAATCAGGGAAATCAATCTCTTCGAATCCTCGAATTCATGGCATCGAAACTTGTTGGCCAACTACGTAGATCTACCTAGGCAGTATTAGAGATTTGGACTTAACAACCAATCAGAAATGGAGCACCTCGATAAAAATATAGATCTCCTGCTGAAATGGTCCGCCGAATAAACTATCTTGACCAAAGAGGAGAAGAAGAGATAAGAAATTGAAAATGGCTTATGAATTTTCTATATGATGTTTAAGCAAGTTTTTGGTAAGGTCTATTTCTTGTTGCTAATTTGCGGGGGCACTTGTGGCGGTTGCTGCAGCCTATGTGTGAGTGGATTGCGATCGTCGGCACGATGGAGGTGGGTGGATTTTGGTTCGTTTGGTTGGGGTTAGGTGAGGAAATGTAGGGGTAAGTGTTGAGGGGTGAGAAGAAGATAAACTGTTTTGGATGAAATTTCGGGTTTCTAATTCCATGGTCAATCAAGATGAAGTTTTGGGCCAAATGCACTTGTAGAGTTCCTTGGAGACACTGCCGTTACATTAGAGCGCACATTCGGTTCTGAAGACTCCATTCCCGAGTTTGTTAAAGCGTTCTCGAAGTTTCAAACCCAGGGTGGGGGTGGGGAAGAAGGTGAAATGTGTTTTCAATTTAATTATTTGATTTTGGTTACTTTATTATTAAAATGTAAAATTATCATTTTAA
>CAIGRH010004932.1:546-10748 GCA_903798295.1 Fraxinus nigra | reverse complement strand
TAAATTTTCGATTGTATAATTTCCCCCAAGTTTTTTTCGGGTTTAATTGTGCCCCCTAAGTTTCAAGTCCTGCGTCCGCCCTGCTTGCTTTTCTCAGGAAGTAATGTGTGCAGAGCTTTAATGTGTTTGATTTTCTAAGGGACACCGTCAGCAAGGTTCTTGATTTAGGTGGTTCAGATGCTGCTGCCGAGGATACATCTGCTGCCAAACGAAGGTTTGTGAAGCTATAAGATTCTTGCTTTCTTATTTGTTATGATATTTGAAATTTGAGATTAAATTGCTTGTATTTTCTCGTACAGGAAAATCTCAGAAGATGAAGAAGATGGCAATGATGGTAAGTCAAAAATGGCTAGAGTGGTAAGCTAATTTTTTATGATGATATATCTTGAATTTTGATGTCTAATAGTATGATTTGCTTCACATTCAAAATTTGTTGCAAAAATATATAATTCCAGCAACCAAAATCTGAAAAATATACAAAGGTTTTAGTTTTTATTCTTCAATTTGACACCACTGTTTTTTTTTTTTTTCTTATCTTCTATTTTTAAATTTTCATTTGGAGTTTGTACTAAAGAAAAGAATATTCGACATTGTTCATTTAGGTTCTTGAATTGTAGAGATGACTAAAAAACTCTCTGACAATACACTTGTTAAGATATAGATGATATGTTATCTGGTTTGAAATATATCAATTTTGATTTTCTCATTGGGCATTTATAACTCTTGAGAAATAAATCACTTTCATTTTCGAATATATTTTTACTTGTAACATTGGAACTTGTTAATTGTTTCTTGGAAACATAAAATTAATATTTGTTCCTCTTGACTTTATATCTTGCTCCCAAAAAAATAAAAATAAAATAGAGTCTAAAATCAGAGTCGGGGGAACTGGAACCATCTCTTGGGAAGCCGCAAGGGTAGATTAAGGCGGTATTAACAGTAATTGGGATTCATGTAAATTTTTTTCAACCAGATTCATCCATCGGTGTTTACTGTATCTTTTTGGGGAACTAACTTATTGTTCTTTTTAATTTCCGGAGAATGCACAGCTCAGAGAAGGAGTCCTGCTTCAATACCCGTGTCTGTTCTTGATCTTCAAGATGGTTCCACTTCAAAACAAGGTAATTTTCATTTCTTTCTTTTGTTTTTTGTTTACTTCAGATAAATTATTAATGGGTTAGAGTTTTTTTACTTATTCTGATTCATTTTTGTTCCTTTTGTAATGAATGACGATGGATAGAGAGAGAGAAAAAGAAGATTGAGCTTTCTTGTTCAGTTAAAATAAAATCATCACAGTTGTTTGCAGCCTTTACAGAGTTACAAAATCATGTGTAGGTCTTATGGAGGATGGTTTCGGAAAGTATTGAAGAATGTTATTACAACTATGTGTAATAGTCAACAACATTGATCTTGTATACGTGATTGTTATCGATGCATCTTCAATTGAATTATCTATTCATTTTTCTCCTATAATAATGTCAACGGAAGGTGATATGCTTCTGGAATTACTTCAAATGGAATTCATGATGCTGGTGTTCTTGAAGCTTCATTTCGACATTATTGGTTGAAAGGAAGATTTGTTCTTCTTCTTTTCACTACCCTAGATATATTTGCACCATTAGCCAGCTGAAAACAAATTGGGGAGTTCCTTTCAATTCGAAAAATATATGGAAGTTAATACTTGGGCGTCTTGATTATTAAGTCCAGCACGCTTAATGAAATGTTAAATCTTATTGTCATTTCATAAGCAGAATCTGTAAATTGATTGGTTAAAGTTGTTTGAGACACCTACTAAACCATGTAATAAGGAATTTGTCATCCAAGCTGGTGATCGAGTGTTGAATGATTGAACATTCTTTTTTGTCTTCTATATTTGAGTTGAGAAATTCGGATTTGAAGTTTTTTTTTTTTCCTTTCTTTGGTGAAGATTTACCATTCCAATATGTTATTTGGATTGTTATTATTTGACGGTGAAGAACAGTGGTTCGAATGTTTTATTTTGTTCTCAGTGGTTCGTGTTGTTTTCATTTGAAGTTTAAGCTGATGGTTTAGGATTTTAGTGTCCTTGTGCCTTCATTTTTTACCCTTGTTGTCTTTGCTATTTTTGTTGTTGGTGATCTCAAGATTTAGTCTTGGAAGGTGTTTTCTTGTTGTCAAGGTGTTAGTAGTTCGAAAATTCTTTTTTATCTTCTATATTTGAGCTGAAGATTTAGGCATTGAAGGTTTTATTTCCCTTTTTTTTGAAATTTTACTGTTTCAATCTATTATTTGGTTTTTCATTAGTTGATGATGAAGAGTTAGGGTTAGAATATGTTATTTTGTTCTCTATAATTTGTATTATTTTCATTTGAAGTTAAAGCTGAAGATTTAGGATTTTTGTGTCCTTGTGGCTTCATTTCTTGTACTTATTGTCTTCGTTCTCTTTGTGTATTCATTAATTTCTTGATTGGCTGAAAATTTTCGTGCTTGTGCTGATCTGTCTTTCGAGTTCATTTTATCAATAGAAACATACATGCAACTCATTGTCTTGGTATTCATTTTCTATAGCTAAACCATATCATGATTATCGTCTTCAAAGTGTCTGAAAGTACATCTTCTCGTCTCCTATTCCATATTTAAGTTCAAGATTTATCCTTTAAACCTGTTATTTTTTCTATGAGGTCGAGAATTAGTCTTTGAAGGAAGTTGACATGGAAAAATTACTTGGTAAGTGCGACAAAAGTGAAATTATGATATTCTGCTCCTAGCTTTTTACTCGTGTTCATGTTTTTCCATTGTTTTGCCCTTTTTGCACGAACACAGATACGGTAATATCTTTCACAAATTTACTTTTGTGGACATGTATACACTCTCATTGATAAGTGTTTCACAAGTTCTTCTATATTAGTTACACTCCATTTAAATATACCTATTTTCAACCAAATTCTTCCATATTGGTTGCACTCCCTTTAAATATATATACATAATTTCAGTTTTTTTTTCTTTTTTTCTAAATAAATATATTCAATTGTGGATTTTCACATTTCTCTTATATTATCATTAAGTGAATATCTTCATTTGCAAATTCCAACTTTTGACTCATGGATTTCATCACAATTTCGAGATGATAAATCTGATGGAATTTTTTATCCATGTTTTACCAACCAGTAATATCATTCTCACCTTATACATAAGTTACATAAATAACTAACTACAATATGCTAATCAGTAGTAATTAATTTTAAAACGTATACTTGAATTTTCAAATTTTTCTCCAAAAAACTACAATTTCTATGCTAATAAAGACAAAACAAATACAAATTTCGTGTAACGCACATAAAGACGACTAGTGTTAAGATAAAATAAACACCGGAGAGGCATTGAACACCGAGTATTGGAGCTTTACTCCCTCAATGAATCTATCCTACTTTAGGTCAAGTAGGAATAAATCGGGCTATAATTCAAAAGAATTAGGCAAAGGTTTCAAAGAAAAAGAATTAGATATTTTTGTAATGCTCGATCATATTTACTAACGTAGTCTTGTTTATGTAGATAATCATAAATACAGACATGTTAATCAAAGGGTCCGACCAAGTTTCGAGGTCAAGTGGTAGTATGTCCTATGCTGCCATGGTAACATGGCTTAATTTTTTTGTATTCACAGCCTTCCCCTAACAAACGGGTAGTAGTCACAATCCACTCATACATAGATTTTTGAAAATGCATAATATGGATTCCATCACATTTTGAGTGTAAAATGACTGTCCCATTTAATTAGGAATAGAGTTTTCTGAAAAGAAAAAAATAATTATAATATAAAAATATTAAAAATGTAATAAAGGATGTGTCCGCCAGAAATTATCAAACCAATTAGTATTGATTTTTCGTCCATTACCCAGCAGAGCAGCCCACCATATTTGATTCATCATCTCTAATGTAGCCCCCACTTGTTGACCTTAACGGTCACATTATTGCTCAAAATTGGATGAAAATCTCTAACAGACAAGTCCAGCATCTCATGTCGTCCTTTTTTTTTTTTTTTTTCACAAGTGTTGTTAAAATCTCTGTTTATACTAGCAAACTAGAGCATAAAAATTACCATTGAGAATAAGATTTACCTGTCACTAATTAATATAAAAATTTGTTTATAAA
This sequence comes from Fraxinus nigra, assembly GCA_903798295.1. Lineage (NCBI taxonomy): Eukaryota > Viridiplantae > Streptophyta > Magnoliopsida > Lamiales > Oleaceae > Fraxinus > Fraxinus nigra. Next base: position 6,617 of record CAIGRH010004932.1, on the reverse strand, counting down.
ATGTTTAAATTATAAATAGATAAAAATGAGTTATATGTAACTCAATAGTGCTTATAGTTTCACAAAATAATGGATAAAATATAATTTGAATGATTATAAACAGTTTATTAATATTCCGAACATGGACAAAATCACTTATTGGATCACTAACATAACATCCTAATGAAATGATCGTTAATCTCAACCTTTTTGCTAGTTCTACTCGTTGAAACGCTCGACCCCTTTCTTATTTGAATGACACCAATATTCAACATTTTCTCATCAAAACTTGTCACGAATACCAATTTTCTCAAATGAACGGCAATGAAACTTGATCACAAGACCGTACCCTCACACCTCATCTAAAAATTTAAATTGATAAAAATAGAACTCGTATAATTTTTGTCTTCGAAACTACTACCGCGATGCATTAGGTTTGGCCAATATTATGGCAGAATATTATCACAATAAGTAGCAGTTAAGTACTCTTTGAATGCCATGTACCCAACAACCACCAAAATACCATACAAGTAAAATAAGGCGAAACCTGACATCCTAGGAGCTTAAAAACGTCAGCCTTGATCTATATGGATCTCTTATCCATAAAGGAGAAAAAAAAATGAAAAAAGAAAAGAAAAGGAATTACATTGAACAATAGAGCAGAGGACTATCAGGTAAGGATAAAATTACATTTGGTCACCAATAAGACTTCTCCGGGCATGCCTCGTGAATATTTTCATCCATACCCGTCAGCAGAGCACTTCGAGAAGCAGCTTACAAGTGGGGCTGAACATATAGGGCAGGGGCACGTCTAATCCTATTTCTTCTTTCCCATGTGAAAAAGCATCAATGGTAATATCAAGCAAACAATTTTTTGGGAAACATGATTGATGGGCATTTCATGCTTCACGAACAAATCCCAGAGAAGAACGCCTTCAAGTAAATTTTCCAGTTTCTACTTTCTTCCAACATAAGCCGATAATTTGGACAAGTCTGGAATCCAAAACGATAATTCAGAAGAACCAGTTACAAACATTAAGCTTCCTGGAGCCCATTTGATCACAGGTGGTTCGGCTTGTGAACTCATCCAACTGGCAACCTGTCAAACAACGTCAAAGAAAAACACCAATACAAGTTGAGCAACATAAACGGAGGCTTGGTTTTGAAAATTTAATGTCAGAAATTAAAGAAAATATGTAAAATCCATCAACATATAAACAGTCAGAGACGCTAGAGAAAGAGTGGCTATAGTGTAGACATTGCACATTATAATAACATCTCCATTTTTTCATGCAGAGCAGCATAACACTTTTAAGCTCTGTATAAATCTACAATATATTAACATGTTGCAACAATCACTCTCTTATTACTGGAAAGAAACACACAGTAATTGACTATGAGGAGGACAACCAGATTTTAGAGGTGATAGAATATCAATGAAAGATAAGGACGCTTTGCAGGCTCGAGCTGTCAATATTTCAAGGTGTAAGTTAAAAAATGACAGATTCTGCTGCTTATTCTTCAAATCAGCATTCCATTTTTACTACTCGCCACAACCACTAATAATCCACATACTGCTTCTGATTTATATTTAAATATTAAGACTACGCTAAAACTTATTCCCAAGAAACATGGGGGTCAACTGCATTTATCTTTTATCTCAGCATTTGGTCCATCGTCATCAATTTTAAGTATTACAAAGTAAAAAATTTCAAAGATACATTATAACTATTGTAAAAAGCAGAAAAAGCTGATTCAAGTGGTGTTCAATCACTAATGTAGTTAAAAATAATTGACTGATTGGTCTAAAGCACTCGACTAAAAAGATTTGTCTACTCCATTTCACCAGGAACTACACTTGCAAAAGAAACACATAACCTTAGTGCAATTAAGTTTTCAATATTAAAGCATGCCGATATTGCTAAACACAAGGATAAATGAAGAAGCACAAAACAAAGATTTTGCAGAAAAATAAATGGCTATTTGCTTACTTCTTTTCCACTCCGAACACTCCAAGCATAAACACTACCATCACCAGAACCTGCCAAGCAGCGTAAAGCACAAAAATGTCAACTTAGCTTCCGAGGCTAGATATGGCTATTTTCACGTTCTGCTTATGATTCTCGCATGAAATTTAAAAGGGGAAGGGTGGGAGTCACAGATGAAATAAAATTCAAAGCGCGCTTTTACAAACAAACAAGTGCAAATTGATGGAAACATTTAAATCTTATAACAAAAGCAAGTTAATTTGGCAAAACAAAATGCTTTCCTTCAAGGCTTTTGATCATTCGATGTTTATTGCTCAGGAACATGGGGAAATAAAATACATTATTTGTGATGCACGATATTGCCTGGACTCCATCAGGAGTATGATCCCTTGTCAAAACAGTAGTTATTCTCAAATTTATGTCTCCATTTGGGAGAATCATGCCAGAGTATAATCAACCATAGGACAAGCAGGTTAATTACAGGCCTGTCACATGGATACAGGACTACAATGTAGTTGATACGTCAAATAGCATTGTCTTAAGAAAATAATGGGCTGTCTTTTTTCTTTCTTTCCACTTATATTTAGTTTTGTATCTGTCAGAGACGATTGCCTGTTAATTTCAGCACTTCATAAAAATGCTGAGAGGTGAATCTCTTTAATCCATATATAACTCGCAATAGCTAGTTTGTCATGGGGAAAATGCAAAGTAAAATATGAGCAAATGACCTTAACATTTTCTTTTCTTAAGAGAACATAAATGACGACATTTAAACTATGTAATCTAGATCTCCTCCTAGTGCTTTTCAATTTGCAACTCAGAACAAATGACATCATTTCATGATCGCTTAAACTGGCTCCCTCGCAATTTTAATCGATGATATGGGGGCTGTGGCAGGACTTACCCTCCACCATTTGTAGGCGTACACAACCACCACAAACTCAAATTTCTAAACAGGATCTGACCAGAAAACCACTTCTTGATTTGTGTATAAGCTCACCAAGATATTCTCAATTTTGAAATTCAGATATAAACTAAATATTTTCCTACGAAAATTTGTAACCACATTGTTACGAGGTATGAGACTACAAAATAAACAAATATGCAGAATATGGAAAAGTAATTTATTTGGACCACACAGGTGCCCTTAACATTTTCACTCTTTCTTCCTTTCCCCCTTCCCCCACAACTTTTCTTTTCTAGCAACGATAGTTCTCGCTAACCAACAAGAGAATTTTTATATAACCAGTGTCAGAAAAATGTCAAATGATAATTCGACTTATTTATGAGAAATGTTTGCCGTCCATCATCAAGCAACTTCATTTGACAATTGACTAGATCCAATCACATGTTATTTACAGTAACATAAAATGGTATATCCTTCTAGCGCCTTATCTAGTTACAAGAGCAGTGTGTAAGATAGACAAACGATGTGCTCCGAACTTGTGAATCCAGAGATAGAGTGAGGACAAAAAAAGTGTAGAAAGTGAAGTCAAAATAAGAAATATATGGGTCCTTCAATTGGAAACTTTCATTACCTGATATAACATACATTCCCTCTGGGCTGAAAGATGCCTCCAAAGTTGAATTGCTTGAAACAGGCTTCACAGTATATGTCGATAACTATGACAAAAGCAAAGAAAAATTCAGAAAGGAATAACACTTTCATAAAAGCCACAGTTCACAGTTTTTAACAAAAATGGAAGGAAAACAACGCACAAGGGTACCACGAAAGGAATCAAGAACATGAATATGCCCATCTGATGTAGTCAAAAGCACGAGTCTTCCATCATTACTGAACTTCACAACATTTGCATCCGACATATCTCCCCCAACAGAAAATATATCAAATGGACCCTACAACTTTGACGAATCAGCATCTACACAAATCGCAATACATTGATGATTTAATGGTCACTAGCTATAGTGCATAAATATATATGAAATATTGACCTTTTCGTACTTGCGAGCATCAAACATTCTTATATATCCTCCAAAAGCAATGGCAAAAACAAGCCCCTGATCATCATAAGCTGCAGCTGGTCTTCCTTGGACTCGTAGAAGACCCTACGTGTAGAGAATACATTGTTAACTAATGTTAAGAAATACAAAATTAAAACTGAGGATAACATTTCCATGGCTTCCACCTGACATTTATCTGCTCTTTGGTCCCAAAGCAAAACAGTCCGATCAAGCGATCCAGATATAAAATATTCTTTCCTAGAGCACAAGCTAAGTGAAACAACCCTGGAATACACATAGTACATCTTCAAGTTCAAGCAGTATTTGAAAAATAATATGGTTTTCATGTGGGAATAAATAACGATGATAGTTATGGACTATGCCAGAACAAATATCAAGTCAAGAATAATACCTGTCATGATGACCCTTAAAGTAACGTAAATATTTGTTGTCATGCAATGAGAGAAGCCGCAGTGATTCTGTAATTGTTAAAGAAATGCATCGATAACCTACTTTTTTCTTTTGAAACATTATATAGGCATATACTTACCATCCCAGCCATTCTTCGAGGAGTAAATAACAGTCAACGGATGAGAAGTGAAACTAACTAGATCAACCCCATATTTTTTGCTATTTATTGTCTTCAGACATCTGAAAGCATTAAGTGGGCTCTTTTAGCCATACAATAAAACAAAAATATGAGAAGTTAAAAATGATATAATTAATTGACCACGATGAAGTAGAAATACTAGTATTGAAGACAAAATGTAAATGATATGCATGTGGCGCTATTTTATCTAAGAGCTTAAACTTTAGATCAAGTGATTCAAAGCTCATAATGCTCAAACAAGCAATTTGATCTGTTTAGAAGCACAAACGGGCCATCAAATTCCAATATTAGTGTTTTCAAATGAGTCACCATATAACGTGGACATTTTAAGGGCAAAGTTCCGCATGAGTAAGTATAACAATTCTGACCAATTTATGAGGACGTGTATTACTCCTCTTAAGAATGTTAATCTTTTAATATGGAACACCAAGCCTCAAACATAGTATCAAAGTGGCAAAAGACCATGTGTTTCAGTTTCGCCGCCACCCATTTATAAAAAAATAGTGCATATATAAGGCTTTATTGGAAAGGAAAAATGAATCCCACCATCACATGAGGATGCGTGTTGAAAATAAATTTAAATAATTTGCATGTCATCTATCTAACAGTCACCTTTTACATCAAGTGATTCAAAAATTAGATATGATCCAGCAATACCAGTTATTGAAGATCTTTTATCCTAACAAGTATTCATGATTTAAAATAATCCTTGTGAAGCTGGAAGTAGCATACATTTTTCATTATCAAAACTGACACGTGATGATTCAGCCACTGTTGGCCATTTCTGACCAAAAAAAAATATCATCTTGATGCAGCAACAATTATTTAAAATAAAAAGGGTTGAGAAGTCTTTTTTTTTTTTTTTTAAAGTGAAAAAGAAGCCCACCTTCATTTTTGTGTTAAATATTTAATAATAGAATAGCCATTTCCAAATACAAGTCATTCCATTTCCCTTAGTCACAATATTGCTTTAATAGGAGCAGTAGCTCTTTCAGATATAGGACTAACCTTTTATATCAATTATTTAAGTCCGACTTTTGAAATAAAAGACAGGAAGAGTCTCGATGGCTATCCTAAGTTACTCAAATTCTTGACCATAGCTCTCAGGCACGCTTTCTTTGGTTACATAAGAACTTAATAGCTGCTAGCTCCATTAACTTAAGATAGAAAAGAGCAGTTGCATAGATAGGCCAGGGATTTCTGGCCATTCAAAAAGTTAAGTTTTGGTTAATTTTTTATTTATGGACGCAAGGTGTATGAGATTTTTTTGACATTTTTAGGTGAACTTAGTTAAAGGGCAAAGAAAAAAGAATTGAGTTCGATTGGTATCAACTCAGTAAGGATGTTTCAAGTAAATATTTTAATTTGGAGCAAGAAAATATAATGCCTACGCAAAGATAATTTTAAGTCGAGGTACTTTCCAAAACCATAAGCCTCAAAAAATGGAAGACCATATTCAAAACCTCAAAAAAAAAAAAAAAAAAAAAAAAAAAATTTAAAAAAAAAAAAAAAAAAAAAAAAAAAAAAAAAAA
>CAIGRH010004930.1:0-23092 GCA_903798295.1 Fraxinus nigra | reverse complement strand
GAAGTTTTGAAAGAGTTCAAGTTGAAGTAGGAGAAGGAATTGAGCAAACGACCCTCGCTACTCGCTCGAACACTCAAAACAGTGTCTCAGTGCTTGTTGATCACTGATCATTTACTCGAGTGGTTGGACGTCACTTGATGGGTGCTCAACCATTGCTCCAACCGAGTCCAATTTGGGTAAAATCGTGTTTGTAATTTTTGGCAGTTTTNGTAGTAAGATTCATGCCATGGTGAATATTTGTTAGAATTTGGGCGTGAACCAAATTCTGTTGAATGTTCTATTTGAGTTTTATTGATAGTAGTAATATGACTTCAAAAGAAGTTTTGAAAGAGTTCAAGTTGAAGTAGGAGAAGGAATTGAGCAAACGACCCTCGCTACTCGCTCGAACACTCAAAACAGTGTCTCAGTGCTTGTTGATCACTGATCATTTACTCGAGTGGTTGGACGTCACTTGATGGGTGCTCAACCATTGCTCCAACCGAGTCCAATTTGGGTAAAATCGTGTTTGTAATTTTTGGCAGTTTTTCATCCCTAATTCGTTCCAAACACTCCATTATTTAGACCTTTTATATTTGAACTCCACCACATATGATGTTCTTCTTTGTACTGTAAATATTAACACTAATTACATCTTTGAGATCATTCGAACATTGTAATCCTCAATTGATATAGTGAATTTTTCTCCTCTATTCTTGTGTTCTTGTTCTTGTTATTTCATTTTCATATTGCCAATTCTAGTTTATTCATAATATTTCGTTAACTTTGTGGCTGGTCATGGTCCTCGGCCGATGTTCAGAGCTCGATGACTGAGAGTTCATTAATTGTGAAAAGAATCTGATGGTTATCGTCATGGTGAGAGGATCTGATTGGAGAGGAGTGAATGGAAGGAGTAATAATTTAATGGAATTTTAGGGTTTCAATTTTTTGTAAATAAAATTCTTACATTATTTTTTAATTAACATGTAGGTTTTTGGGTTGGTTTTTTTATTGCAACGGGAAATAAATAATGTAAAACACGCTTTCGACAATGTTTATTGCCCGTTGTTATAAATAAATTTAACAACAGGAAATAAACACTGCTAAAGAAGGATGTTTTAACAACATGCAATGAATGTTACAAAATACGCACTATATTAACAATTTTAACAACAGTCTTGCTTAGTTGTCAAAGCTAAACCTTTCACAACATGCAATGAATGTTGTTAAAAGATGAAGTTTTGACAAACCTTAGTGAACATTCCAGAAACGTAAAATTTGTGAACTTTTTTCAATAGTCAACGAATGTTGAAAAAAGAGGCATTAGCAACAAGCATTAATTTCAATTATGTTAATCAATGGTAACATACACTTACTAGAATGTTGCGATAAACCACTTTAGCCATACTCAATTAATGAATATTGCCTTTTGCATGTTGCAAAAGGCCATTTTGTTGTAGTGGATGTGGAGATGTCGTTTATGGTACCACCCTCGTCATTTACTAATTTGCAAAAGCGTTAGTTGTATGGAATGTACTCATGGAATATAATGTGGTTCAAAGGTCACTTCTTGATTAAGAGTAAGGTTAGGATGAGGACAGTGAGAAGCAATATGACCTCGACTCTGACAATGATAACACACAATTGAAGATTTACAGAGGTGAAAAGAAGTAGACTCGGTGACTCTAATTGATTGCATGTGGAGTGTAGGCAAATTTTAAGACCCAACAATTTTGAGAGAATGGGTTGACATCACAACACTACTAGGGATGATGGATGGACTAGAATGGGATTGTCGAGGGTCGACAAAGGTCAAAGACCCACGTCGAGCAGGGGTGATCCAAGGTACCACTCATAATCGAGGGCTTCATGGAAAGTTGACTTTATGGAGTAAGGATCGAGTACGATGAATTGTGTTTTGAGGTGAGGCCACAGACCGTTAAGAAAATTAGTGATAGATATGTTCTCAGGTTCATCAAGAGCAATGAGGAGCAAAAATTAATCGAAATATACCTATAGTCAGATACGGTCGAAGAGTTATGTCTATGGTAAGGTGGGACGTACTTTTCAATGAGTTTTATTTTTATTTTTTCCCACACAGTGATAGGTTGTCCTAAACGTTCAAGGTTACATGTCACATTCTGTCTATAACCTTTAGCAGATTTGATGAGTTTCATTTTGGCGAAATAAATACGTATCAGTCAGGCATTTACTGGCAATCGAAGTACTCTTCGACATAATCCCTTCAGTCTAAAAAGACTTCGGGGTCTAGAAGACCATCAAATTTAGGGGCATCTACTTTAACTCTTTTTGTTATATCATCAACGAGGGTCACTATGTTGATCATATTGGAGGGTAGGAGGTTCAAGGCAATTGGTGCGACGGACAAAAGGTTCAAGATGTTCCGAATGGTGTACGTGTTTAAGTTTAGCAGAATTGGTTTAATATACGCCAAGTTAGTCGAAAGGTTAGCGACTTGTCGGAATAAGTCCTTGTGGGAGCATTCAAGATCTTTTAGATTCATTTTCTTTTCCTTTCTACGTATTTATGATTTTATTTTTTAATGTTTAATTTATTTAAAATTTGGAACTAAAACTAGAATACTTACAGAAAAATACTTAAATAAAAGAAATTTTCCAAAAATAACAAAATTAAACCTTACTGGAACTAAAACTAGAATACTTAAAGCAAAATACTTAAATAAAAGAAAATTTCCAAAAATAACATAATTAAACCTTACCAAACAGTTAGGCCCGGTCTGATTAGGCTATATAAATATTCCATGAAAAGTGGAAATTAAATTCCATTTCCACATTTTTGCATGGTTGATTGACTAAATTTTTCATGGAATTGGTTTTCCACATTTTCTTGGTTTTTGAGGAAAAGTTCTTCCCATGGTTTTGGTGGGAAAAACTTTTCTAGGCAACTTTTTAAAATTTTTTTTTTTTTTGGAAACAATTTATATCTCCGATTGTAACAAATATTATCACTTTAATGGACAATTTACATGGAGGAAAACAAAGCCAAATGAACACCAAAAGATTCAAAATTTCAATATTTTTCAGGTGGAAAATTATACCAATCAAATACAATTAATTGACAATTCTCACTAAAACAAGTTCTAGGCAATTCAATTCCCTGAAATTCATTTTCTTTCCACCCAATTCCATTCTTCCAATCAAATGGATCCTTAGAAAACTAAACAACAAGATAAAGGAGAAAAGGAGCTCAAAGAGAAGAATTTAGACCAAAGAAAATAGTTTTGTTCATATAATTAAGATTTGTAAATATGTCATTAAATCCCTTTATATAGTCATTAAACAAATTTGAAATGAAAGAAACATTTTCAAAATCAAACTGCTAACAAAACTACTATAATCCGGAAAAACTCCAATTGTACATACTCATAGTCATTCGCCCTGAAAAGACGTTTACCCGTTTCTCTGTTGCATCAACAAAACTATAACGAGAAAATTCTGAAGATTTCCTTTGCAGGCAATGCTACATCTTCATGATTAAGGTTAAGCATTTAATTCAGTCATTTTCCATTTTTCAGTTTGATCATACATAGAAATTACTTTCATTATGCTTTCTTTTTCGTTAGGCTGTTCATGTGCAAAATTGAAAGCAAATGCGTAGATTACATTGTATGTGTTCTTGTTTGGTTCAGAAAATCACATTTTCTAGAGATATTTATTGATAGGGCTAGGTTGATAAGCGATTCTAGAACATAAAAAACCTATGACTGCGGTAGTTGTTTGCTGCTTGGAAGAATCATTAGAGATCTTGTTGGAGAGTCCCTCAAGATAAATAGAGTTTAAAAGGGCTTAAGAATCATGTAAGGAGTTTTTTACTCTCTATTGAGTCTTTTTTTTTTTTTAGCTCAATGACACAGAAACTCAATGTCATATGAGTTTTTATTTTTTTTATCTCGAAACATAATCAAAGTTTAGGTGGAATTTTTAGGTTTCCACCTTGATCCAATGAAAAATTGGATTTTTTTTTTTAGCTCAATGACACAGTAACTCAATGTCATATGAGTTTTTATTTTTTTTCTCTCGAAACATAATCAAAGTTTAGGTGGAATTTTTAGGTTTCCACCTTGATCCAATGAAAAATTGGATTTCACGATAATTTCTTATAGATTATAAACTAGATACAAAAAGGAGAAGTTATAAACTTTAATTGATTGATTTGATTAATTTTATCCAGCAAAACGATGCATTTAAGTTGCCTTTGCAAATGATTTAAGGTAATGGATTCCGTACAAAGTTACTCATTTGCAAGCTAATCTAGTGCCTTCTTATCTTTATTAATGAGACCCATCTTTTTAATGCTATTTAGAGTTTGTAAAGATTTTACGTTAAAGTTTTGTATATTATATTGTAAAAATCTTGCTTGTCATATCTACCTTTCTCCCAAAAGAGACTGTTTCAAATCGCCACAGTCGTTTTCACACATTGTTCCTAAACTGTTTTCCAAAACTGGCTATGTACACTGCATATATACTTCTTTACCTTTACTTAGAGCCTCTACTCTATCTAGAGAAAAAATGAAGCCCAATGATGATGATCTCACCACTACACCAAAAATGGCTTTTTGCAACACGCAAAAGCAACATTCGTTGATTAAATGTTGCTAAAGGGGTCTATCGTAACATTTTTGCATTAGAGAAGAAGAAGAGTTCCGCAAGCATCTCCTTGCCCTTAGTTTTTTTTTTTTTTTGTAGATGTACCTTTAAATCCTTGGTGAATAGACTCGGGAGGTAGTATTTGCGAATTCTTTCAGGGTTCATAAGCAAGCGGAGGCCAAGTGAGAATGAAGTGAGCTTGTGTGTTGGGAACGAAGTTCAAGTGATGGTTGAGTTCATATGAGTGATGAAATTGTCTTTGGAGTTTGGTTTCTCTCTAATTTTGGAGAACACAATTTTTATATCGACTATGAGACGAAATTTAATTTCTATATTGAAACTTGATGCTTCTAGTTTTTCCTTTAATTTTGGCAATGGAATGGTTAAATTGTTTTTATGATTCTAATTTGATTGGAATTGGCCTTTTATGTGATGGTATGGACAAATTGTCTTTGGCTCATTTTGATGAAATCTTTTGTGTTACTAATGTGGCAAAGAGGTCTCCAATCCGTGAATTATCATCTACATTGTGGCATGGAAAGGATGGAGAGATTGGTAAAATTTGAGATACTTCAATTTCTAGACTTCTCTGATTTTGACACTTGTGTGGATTTCATAATAGGAAAGCTGACTAAGTCCACAAGTAAAGTTTCAACAAGAAGCGATGGTATTGTATACCGATATTAGTGGGCCTTTAACTTCAACCATATGTGGGAGCAAATACTTCATAGCTTTCATTGATGATTTCTCGTCCTATAGATATGTTTATCTGATTAATGATAAATCACATGCTCATGATAAATTCATTTTTTCAAAATGGAAATAGAGAAACGATGTGGGAAAAGTATCAAAATTGTAAGATCTGATGTGGTGGTGAGTACTATGGGAAGTATGACGAGTCTGGTCAAAATATGGGTGATTTTTCAAATTTTTTACAAAGGTGTGGTATAGTGCTTCAATATATCAAGCCGGGACACCCGAGCATAATGGCGTTTCTAAAAGATGTAATCAAACGCTGAAGGATATATGATGAGCAGAAGAAATTTGCCATAGTATCTATGGGGTGAAGCTTTGAAAATTGCCGTGTACATTTTGAATAAAGTTCCAAGTAAAGTAGTTGTAAAGATACCTTTTGAATTATAGACAAGACATAACTCAAGTTTGGCTCATTTCAGAGTTTGGGGATGTCCAACTGAGATTAGGATTTATAATCCTCTTGAGAAGAAACTAAACCCAAAATCTACTCCGGTTACTTTATTGGGTACTCAGACTAATCAAAAGGATATAAATTCTATTATCCCAACTGTGATACCAGAATTGTTGAGTCAATTACTACTAAATTTTTGGAGAATGATTTTGGTGTTAGGAGGAGTTCTACATTGAAGGAACTTTTTGTTGAACCGAATCAACTTGTGGTTCCAGTTCCTGTTATACAATAAAGAGTTCTATCTCAGTCAATTGAAATTGTTAATGAAGAACCTGAGCACCAAGAAGAACTTTCGATTCCTCATCCAACAACGATTGATTATGTTTATGAGCCACAAGTTAGAAGATCACAAAGGGAAATGAGGTCTGCATTGCCCAATGATTACATTACATATTTATTGGAGAGTGATTTTAATATTAGGCATATTGTTGATCATGTTACTTTTAATCAAACATTGACAAGTCCTGAGTCAAATAAATGGATAAATGCTATGGAATATGAAATGTATTCTATGGAATAGAATAAAGTTTAGGAACTTGTTGAACTTTCTCCAGATTAACACCATAGAGAACGAGTGGATCTTCAAAAGCAAATTGGACTCGAAAGGAAAGTTGAACGATAGAAGGCAAGATTGGTTGCAAAAGGGTTCACTAAACGAGATGGCATTGACTATAATGAAACCTTCTCACCATTTCGAATTATCATGGCTTTTGCAGCACACTATAATTTGGAGCTTCATCAGATGGATGTTAAGACAATTTGAATGAAAATCTTTCTGAACAAGTTTACAAAAGACAACATAAAGGTTTTGTTGTGAAGGAAAAAGAAAACTTGGTGTGTAAGTTGAATAAATCCTATTTGGCCCCAAGCAATCTAGACAATGCTATTTGAAGTTTGACGAGGTTGTGACTTCTCTTGGTGTTATTGAAAATACAGTTGATCGCATTTATCACAAGACCAGTGGGAGAAATTTTATTTTTCTTGTCCTATATATCTATGACATTTTGCTTGCTAGTAGTGACTTGAGATTATGAATATCTTGGAGAAGTTTCTTATTTGCTTGGCATTGAAATACATCGTGATAGAAATTGTGTCTTATTGGGACTTTCTCAGAAAGCTTATATACAACATGTTCTAGAAAGGTTTAATATGCAGAACTATCCACCTGGTGATGTGCCCATCATATCCATGAGTTTAACAAAGCTCAATGTCCAAGGAACGAGCTAGAAAGGAATTCTATGAAGATGATACCGTATGCTAGTGATGTGAGGAGCTTGAAGTATGCACAAGTTTGTACTTGACCAGATAGTATGACGTAGTCAAATGTTCTTAGTGGGTTTCAATCGAATCTAGGACAAGAGCATTGGAAAGCAGATAAGAAAGTTATGAGATACTTGAAGATAACTGAAGGTTACATGTTTACTTTCCAGCATTCAAATCATCTTGAGGTGGTAGATACTCAAATTCTGATTTTGCTGGATGTCAAGATAATTTGAAATCAACCTCACGTTATATTTTCATGTTAGCTGGTGGTACTATCTCCTGGAAAAGTGTTAAGCAGACTCTGTGGTCATCTTTTACCATGTAAGCTGAATTTGTGCATGTTATAAAGCCATGGTCCAAGTCGTTTGGTTAAGGAATTTTATTTCTGGTTTGAAAGTTGTTGATTCCATCTCGAGGTCAATTACTATTTATTGTGATAATAGCGCAATAGTGTTCTTTTCATGGAATAATAAAAGTTATGGTGGGTCAAAGCACAGTGAAATCAAATATTTGGTGGTTAGAGACAGTTAAGGAATTACAGACGAAAATAGAGCATATCAATACGGAGGTGATTATTACAGATCCCTTGACTAAGGGACTTGTTCCAAAAGTTTTTAAGACGTGTGTTGCTAATATGGGTATTGTGGAAATATTTAGTATTTTTGGTTAGTGAGAGCTACTTATGTAAAAGAACTTTTTTTTTTTTTTTTTTGCCTTGATCTCCTCACGGGTTACGTAAGCAACCCATATATTTTTCAGGTGCAACCCTTTTCAATAATATATTTTCCCCATCCATAAATTATGTTTGAGCATGCATTTACTTTATATCTTTTATTATGATATTATTATAATTTTGAGATATAACAGTAATATATAAGATACTCCTGTATTAGAGACATGTGGCTTCATTTTGATTTGAAGCATTATGAGAACCGATATGAATTATCACAGTTTTTTCATCACATTGATGCTAAATTCATACTACATATTGTCACATTGGTTGGAGGATCGGAGTCCATGTCGATAAGGATGTTAGTATTTGTACTTGTGGAGTGGTCTTACATCGTTTAAATGGTGTAATGACTTCCATGTTCGATAGTGACATTATTGTTGGACCGGATCGTGTTTTCTAAGATGTTATCATTGGTGCCATATATGTGTGGCCACCTATGTAGTCTAACTAAATAGTCAAAAAATTTGTTTTATTATTTAATAGCAATCAAATGTTCACCCAAGTGGGAGAATGTTAGAATAATTTAAAAAATGTGGGCTTCCCATTTGATTGTAAATTTTATGTTTTATAAAACAAGTTAGATGTATGGCTCAAATGATACTATAGTTAAGCCCAATATGTCAAGTGATCACTTGGGCCATTTTACACCTTAATTATATAGAGGGTTATATTGTAACGTGGTAATTTAAGTAAGTGGGCCATAGATATTAACCCTAATTAGGTTGGAGTCATTAATGGGAAGGCTAAATAAGTTTTTTATATAAGAAACTAGGTCTCCTATCCTCTCCTCTCCATATGTTTATTAGTTTGCCCCATTGACGGCTAATACTCTTGTGAGGAACAAGGAGAGGAAAATCTAACTGCTAATATTTGCATTAAAGATGTCTTTCATAGGTACATCTCTTGAACTATGAATTTAGAATTGTGATTCTTGATTCTTAGCATGATTATGATTTAAGTACAACAATAGAAGTCAAAAATTTCAAAAATCTAAAATAGAGGTAGTAAAGAAGACGGCACCACAGGTGACTAAGGGAAGGAAAATGATAAATATAAATTCCACACTTATTCATGCTCAATTATGATAGATTTTTTTTCCTACTACGAGGGTGTTGGAATAAAATTTATTGATTATAGGTCGTTTTCATGATTGCAGGATTAAATCCCCGAAGTAGAGTATATTGGTGAAATTGGCAAGAAAATGACAAGTTGAGATTTTGAAGTAAAATCAAGAGTCTAGCATTTGAAAATGAGAAAATCAAGAAGAAATAAGGTGTTTTGGTGCCAATCAAGAGTTGCAAGAATGAACACACACCTAGAAACAGAAGAAGCAAAGAGAGGATCCAGAGTGCGAAGCGTGTGGAGAAATAAATTGTTGAGATCAAAAGGCCTCAAATTAGGAATCCAAGTCATTTTACAGATTGTTTTCGTTAATGCTGTTCGGGAGCAAAATTCTTGTGCTCGAGTAGCAACTCTACTTTTGGCTATAAATTCTATTTTAGGTAGTTATCCTTGGGGACTTCTAGGTCAAGTTTTTTTAATGATTCTATACCCCAATTTTATGTCTATGTGACTATATGTACTATATCTCTTGTACACCAAAGGGGACATTCTCACAGAGAAACACAAAAACCAACTTAATCTAATGTTTATCTTCTTTTTCTTTCAGGTGATTTTTTCTACTTTATCTTACGATGTAATTTGAATATGCATAGCTAATTTTCTTAGAGTTGTGTTAGAAATTAAAACCTCAAGAATCTTGATGTCAAAAACCTTCTTTGGTGCCAAAATTCTATATGTCAATCATCAAGAGAATTAAAAGCGGAATATTGGGATGGAGATTGATTGCAAGTTCTTAATCTTCAACTTCAATACGATTTCTCTTCAAAGAAAAGTCTTAGTATTTATCTAATAATGGGATGGCAAATAGAATGAGAAATTACGTAGGAATTGGGGACCATAACCTTAATATATATTATTATGATATGTATTTTGGCCCATCATAAAGTACAATTAAAGGAAAACTAATCTCCACACATAATTAAGCCCATCATAAAATGTGCTTACTCCCACTGAACTTATGGTATATACAATCATCAACTACATTCATCTTAAAACCAAATGAGACAATTACTTAATGAAATTTGTGATACCGCTGACAAGAAGTCTACTTGAGCCCATGAATGATTTCTTTAATTTGCAAACCATCTTCTCTTGACACAGTTTTTTGAGCGTACCATATAAATCGTTTCATCAATGCCTTTTTGAGAAACGCTCGGCTTTACGTCCATCTGATATAGTTTAAGACCAAAATATGTTATAAGTGCCATAATAGTTCTGAAAGAGTCTTTTGTGTTGAAATCGGAGAGAAAGTCTCTTTGATAACAATGTCTTTCTTTTGATAAAGTCATTTGCAACAAGACGAGTCTTATATCTTTCTACCTTCGAATCCCACTTAGTTTTAAATATACTTTTACAACCAATGGACTTTTCACTTTCAGGCAATGCAACAAGTTCCCAAACATCAATATGTCTTTAATGATTTTATCTCTTCATTCATGGTATTAATCAACTTTGGAGAATTAGTACTTTACATGGTTTGATGAAAGTTGATTGGATTTTCTTCTACCAATCCAATGTTGTACTCATGTTCTTGGAGTAAGACTATAAAGTCGTCAACAATTGTCTTTCTCATATCTTCAATGGATTTTCTTAATGGTATTTGTTCTTGAGGTTGTTGAGTTTGCTTTTTTGGAACAAATTCTTGATGTTGAATAGGAGGATCTCGAATATTGTCTTGATCTAGAACTTCTTCATGAACAAGATCGAGAATAGGAATTTGTTCATGGTCCTGATCATTGTCAATGGCAACAGAAAGAATAGTTACATATTCCTTCTCGAAGATGAAATCCATAAACTTATCTCTCTTGGTAAACTCAACATCCTCAAAGAATCTGGTATTTCCTATTTCGAAAATTGATGTCGTAGTGGGATATAAAATTTGTAACCTCTTGACCTCTCAGAATATCTAATAAAATAACAAATGACGGTTCTGGAGTCCAGTTTCGTTTTATTTGACCTATAAGTTTTTGCCTCAATTGGACAATCTCAAATGTGCAAGTGCTTTAAACTAGTCTTTTTGTCTGTCCAAAGCTCATGAGTGATTTTGACAATTGTTTTACTTGGAGTTCTATTAAAAATATAAGTTGAAGTCTTTAGTGCTTTTACCAAAAGAGAATTTGGTAAGGTGGAATGAGTAATCATGTTTATTACATCTTTAAAAGTATTCTATTTCATTTCTCAACAACATAATTCATGTTAGGGGATCCGACATGGTCTAATGTGGGACGATTCCGTATTCATTTAGGTATTTAGCAAAATGTCATGGACAATGTTCTCCTAATTCGTCATATTTACGGTATTCACCACCATAATCAAATAGGGGATTCGACACGTAAATTCTTTTGTTGAGTTGAAACCTTAGCCTTGTCAAATGACCACGACTTCTCATGAATGAGATACAGGTTGCCATAACATAAAAAGTCTTCTATGAATGTTATAATTACTGTTGACCATTCCAAAATATCATAGGAAATGACCCACATATATCCGTATGTATTAGTTCTAAGACGTTCGAAGTTCTTTCAATACACCTAGTCTTCTTATATTTGTCTGTTCTCAATTCATACGATTAACACAAACATCAATGTCTGAAAGATCAAGAGTATCAAGAATCCCATCTGACATAAGCTTTTCAATTCTCTTTCATAAGATGCAACCTAATCATTACTGCCATAACAAATCGGAATTCTCATTAGTTATTTTGTGTTTAATACAACGTGAATTCACATACAAGATTTCATTAAACGAAACAACCATATTAAGAAAAATATAGGCTATCATAAATAGAAAAATAACCGATATCCATAACATTTGAATTCAAAAAAGGACTAAACTAATTATTTTCAAATGAATAAGAATAACCGAATACGTCACATACAGAAATAGAAACCGAGTTCCGTCTAATAGACGTTACTAAAAATGTCTATTTTAAACCCAAATAATAATTTGTCTTTAATAATAACCTAAAAGTCCATAACTGATTTTCCAATGCCCACATAGATGAATCTTTCAGCATCATTAAGCTTTCTGCATAGACACACTTATATGAGTAGTAGCACGATATCCACCAAGTGTGTCTAGGTGCTGAAATGAAATTAATCTCTACTGAAATTAAATTAATATCGGAACAAACCAAACTGAGAAGTGAACCTTTCATCACATGCAAAGCATGGCATTTTGTACAATCTCTCTTCATGTGTCCAGGATTTTCATAAAAGTAACAGCCAGATGCTTCATCATTTTTAGGCTTTTGCTATTTCTTTTGAACTGGACCAGTTGCATCTTCCTTATAATATCATTTTCTTGAAGTTCATCTTGTACTTTCTAAGTAAGTACCTTTAGTCATCTCTTACTTCAACCTTTCTTCTTCTTGCACAAATAAGAAATGGGCTCATTAAGATACCAATTTTTGCTTTTGACAGTTGTAACTGACCTTAAATAGGGCTGAATTGTGCAGGAAGAGAAACCAAAACTAGATGTACGAGCAAATCCTTAGATAGCTCTAGCTTTAGTGCATTTAGTTTTGAAACAAGATGAGACGTCTCAATGATATACTCCTTTATGATTCCTTTAGCCTCATACCTTAATAAAACCAAGTTCGCCAGAAGTGTACTAGTTTCAGCCTTATTGTTATTCACAAAATGCTTTTTTCATTTCTTCAAGGAACTCCTTGGTAGTAGTAACCTTTTTGGACACAGCGCCCTTGAATGTTTCTGGAATTCCACACTTCATAGTCATAAGAATCATGTGATTTGAAGGATCCCACTTATCAAAGTCCTCCTTTTTTATCAGCAGAACTCTTTTTCGTAATAGCAGCAGGTTGTTCAGTCCTTAATGTAAGTTCTCCCTTATCTTCCTTACCACATGTGTACATATAATTCTGCCAAATATTGACATTCTCTTAAGTTAGTCAGTACATGTATGATTTACATACATACAAGCATCTTAATATTCCAAATAAATCAATTTACCGAGAGAGATTACTTTTCTAACATGTTACTTCAACTTATCTATTTTAGAATATTAGATTTCTGAAAGAAACTAATACTACCAAGATTTTCATTTGATTGCCCATTTAAAAGAAATTTTCATTAAATTAGAGTTCGGCCATATAAATACACTGCTCGAGCACTAGCTTGGTGTTTGTTGAGTGATGATATGTTTATCTCTCAAGTGACAAAGAGGTGAGTGTCGAGCGTTGGATCCCTACTTTCAGTGCTCGAGCGCTTTCTAGCGGGTAGCGAGTGTCAGGTGCTTTCAGCGCTAGTCGGCGGCTAGCGAGCGAGCATTGCCACGACTGTTCCTTAACTTGAAAAAATAATTCCTTAAAATTGAATTTCAAAATTTAAGACTAAAATTCGTTTACCTAAATTAAAACTTGTAAAACCCAATGTACGAATTTCATCCCTAAAATTCTTTCTTGTGTCTTAATTGTTTAATATGAAGTATGCTTCGATATCACTAGTTAGAAATTAAAAACCTCATATAGAAAATCTTTTCTTTGTTGCCAAGATTATCCAGTCAATCACGAAGAGAAATAAATGTGGAATCATACCTTGATATGGGAATAGAGATTATTTGCAGATTCTTGATCTTCCCCTTCAATGTGGTTTCCCTTCAGAGAGAAGTCTCTGTGATGAGAACCATGTAGTAACGAACACTACGCAACCCACAACAAGATTGAAGATCCCAAGAAAGTCCAAAAGATAATCCCAATTTTGAGGTTGGACCAAGAATTAAATGAATCAAGCAATCAGCCAAAAATGGTGTTTGAAAGACCTCTTGATTACACAATACGTTGATCCACACTCGATGTTGAACACCACAAGAATCCTCTTGATAAGTTCAGATTGTTCTAAGAAAAACAAAGTTGAAAAGCACAATAGCCTATCGAATATATCTCAATAAAAAATTTGTCAAAATGTCCATACATTGAATAATGAAGTCCTATTTATTAGTGGCCAGAAAACCTGGTAAAAACGTAATTAGATTACAAAATATTGAAAAATTGAAAAGAAAATAGAATTCTAGTCTAACAAAGAAAATCGTGAAAATCTACATGCGATTCACTCATTTTTCTTATACTAATTAACTAAAGTAAAAAAAGATTCAAATAAGCATAGTTAGGCTATATCGCAAACCCTAAACAAAAGTTAGAAAATAGTTCATGCTAAAATGGAAGAAAAGCTTAATAAAAGAGTTTAACTCCTCATCCTTCGTGTTTTTCAAGCCATCTTTACAAGGAAAGAAAAATCAATCTCGAATCTAACTCAATTTTGTAGATTTTCAGCCTTAGATTGTGGGGCATTTTTTGGGGGCATTTTTCGCTTGGAAAATGTGGAAAATATTACAAAAGTTCTATTTCAATAGAAATTGTAAGCACGTTAAGTTAGCTTTCCAACATCTTTTGAATGAACTCAATACGACGTCAAATGAAGGAGATATGATGAGAATACTAAAGGCAGTGCAGATATGCTTCTAATTTGGCTTAATTTAACTCCCATTGGTCTTCCACTGATTTGCTACCTTCATTCACATCTTTTCTTTTGAGGGGGCTGGGTCAAGCCCAGTTGAATTGATTCCTATCTTTTAGGCCTTGAGCTTTATTATGGCTTCATTTCTATAGTAAAATTATTAAAACCACAATTAGGATTGGCCATCGTTCAACTATAGAAAGATATATCATTAACAGTCCCAAATATACTTATGCATTACCATATAAACATGAACAAGTATTAAAAATGCACTCTTATACACTCCTATCACACCCCCAACTAGCTTATTGTTAGTCCCTAGCAACTCAAGCGAAGAAAGAGTACTGTAACGAGTCCCAAGTTAAAATCATTTACACGAATTAAGCAAAAAAATTCAAAAACATCAAACAAAGCATTCACCAATATTTCTATTAAAGTTTGTCTATCAAAGTACACTCCCAAAATTCGTGTATGTACAGCCCTTCACTAGCTTGTATACTTAATTAACATGGCTTCCCACAACATTATGTTATTCTTTTTGCACTTCTTCTGTGTTCAAAACTCTTCTTTTCTTTTCCTTTCTTTTCATTTTTTTAGCTTTACAACAACACACCTCGCTTCATAATACTTCTCGTACCTTTTCTTCATTAATTTCAGAGGTTTGTTTTTTAATAACATATATTCCCCATACTACATATTTGATATTTGAAGGTAAAGGAGTTGTTCGACTTAGGTTCAATCTTCAATGTGGAATGGGTGAGGAAATAAATAGTTTAACAAAGAAATGGCTGAGATTTTAGATCAAAGTGGCTTCTATTAGATATAAAATATGGGTTGGCTTGAAAGGCTCAAACTACATCCTAAATTGACCTTCATCGTTTCCTAAGTATAATCAGGCCAACATACCACAAACCATTTACTGGCATTCTCAGTAGTCAATCAAATTAGAAGGGTAATGAGATCATGTAATGAGATAATGCTGAAAGTAAGATTAAGACAACTCTCTAAAAAATGAGAATGGCCCTAATGTTAACAACTGTAGAAGGTTGTAACTTAAATATGAGTGTTCTCTATGTGTTTCACATCCATCAAACCATAGGAGCTTAGCTTACACGCATGAAAAAAAAATTTCGAGGTGTTTATATCCTCACTAAGATAGCAAAATTGACTAAAGCAATAATACTAAAACTAAATTCATGCATATGTTCATGTTCAACACCCCCAACTGAAACCTAACATTGTTCTCAATGTGCAGCAAAGAAAGCAAAAATGGCTAACAAAAAACTTCCACGTTTACTAGCGCAGTTGTATCAAACTTCCTCTTCCTTAGCATCTTCATCAACGCATTCAGGTACTGGATCAAGGATGTGGTGTTATGAATTCTGGATCGCAAGATAATGACGATAATGAAATAATCAAGAAGAAAATAAACACCAAGACTTACGTGGAAACCCAATATGGGAAAAAACCATGGGTAAAGGAGAAAAGTCAGATAATCAACAATTATTGTGTTTACAATATCAAGATCTCAATACTCTCAATTGAAATATAGGCTCTCTAACTCTCAAGATGTTGAATAATTATTTGTGAAGATACAATGTGGAATATATAAATCTCCTCTTGGAGTTCTAAATGAAGAAGAAGTCTTCAAATTCGAAAAAGAAAAACAGAATTAAAAACACCTCCGGGTGCCAGGATCGGCGCTGCAGCGTCAAGCCCTCTGTTTTGTTTTCCTTTTTTTTTTTTTCTTTTTTCCGTTCCAATTTGTTTTCTTCATCTTAAAGTCATTTCCAAGCCAAAATCTCAATCATTGATGAAATTTATTCTTCATTAATTAGAACTCTCAAAACCCAAACTCCTTAGAATTCTTTTATTTAACCAAACCTAGATTACAAGGAATTTGGATCACAGCACAACAAATCTCCACCTGGAAACAAGTAAACACCATTCATCATCTTCCAAACAAGTCACAATGGACTAAATCAACGACAAACACCCACTAGATTCAAGCAATGTTCAAACTTAGCAATGGGAAGTGGTTTTTTTGTTCATATTAGCAGGATTATCCTTGCTCACTATAGTATCACCACGAGCAATCACATCACACACAAAATCATACCTCATATCAATGTGCTTAGTCAACTTTTGAAACATGTGATCCTTAGCCAAGAAAATTACACTCTTACTATCATAGAATACTATAGATATCTGCAAGTCTTCACTGATTTCACAAATCAATACTCTCATCCACATAGCCTCTTTACATGCCTCTGTAATGGTCATGTTTTATGTTTCTGTTGTAGACAAAGCTATTGTATTTTGTAAAGTAACTTTTCGAATGATAGTACAGTCTCCAAGGGAAAACGCATTCCCTATAAGTAGGGCTGTAAATGGATTGGATATGGACTGAATCTGCCTATATCTGATCTGACCCGATAAGAATAATTATCCGATTCAATAATCCACAAATATTTGATTGTTAAATCCATATCTTTTTTTCTATGTTATCAGATATCTGATCCGATAATATGATCCGAAATTAAAAAAATTAGGAACAAAAATAATGTTGGAATCCACTTTTTTATTTATTTATTTATTCCAATTTTCCCAATTCTTAAATGGATTTAATAATTATAAATTTTTCAACTTTTAATATTTTGAATTTTATGACTTTTTTATTTTAAATTTATTTATTTTAGTGACAAATAACATGTCATAAAAAATATTTTACCAACTCAATTATTTAAAACAAATCGAACCGGATAGATCTATATTCATATTTGATCCATTTAGTTAACGGATTCGAATCTTGATCGGGTTATCGGACGGAAACATTGAATCCATCTCTCATTAATTTCATCGAATTCGGATTAAAATCCAATCCATTGACAACCCTACCTGTAAGTGATCTCCTTTTATCAAGATCTCCTACATAATCTGAATCCACATACCTAATGACTCCATCTGAATTTCCACCAAAATACAAACAAGCATTAGAAAAGCCCCTTAAGTATTTGAAGATCCACTGCACTGCTTTTCAATGTTCTTTGCTAGGATTTGCCATTTATATGCTAACTGCATGTGCTAAATTAGATCATGTACAAACCATATTATACATAAGCGAACCAACTACACTGAAATAAAGAATTAAAGACATGTAATCAATGTTTTCATCTGACTAAGGATATACGTTAGATGATAATTTAAAGTAAGCAGTCAAAGGAGTACTGACATCCTTCAAATTCACCATATTTAATCTTTCAAACACCTTCTCAATATGTCCCTTCTGACTCAAATACAACATGTCAGTTTTTCTATCCCTCAAGATTTCCGTACCAAAGATCTTCTTTATTGCACCCAAATCCTTCTTATCAAACTCTTTGTTGAGTTGAAACTTCACTTTTCTGACATTTGCTTTATCTTTGGCTGCTATGAGCATATCATCAACATATAATAACAAATATGTAGTTGATCCACTATCTTCCTTTTTGAAATATACACAACTATCATAATGATATGTAACGAAACCATGAATGGTCATAAATGAATCAAACATTTTATACTATTGGCTCGATGACTACTTTTGTCCATACAAGAACTTTTTTAACAAGCACACATAGTCTTCTTTCCCAGAGATTGTGAACCCTTCTGGTTGTTGCATGTAGATGCTCTCCTCAAGTTCTCCATGCAAGAATGATGTCTTGACATCCATTTACTCAAGCTCCAAGTCATTCTTAGCCACCACTCCAAGTAAGCCCGGATGGAACTATACTTCACAACTGGTCATAACACATCTGTAAAGTCAACACCTGAAATCTAACTGTGGCCCTTTGCCACCAATCTAGCATTTTCAATCCCTAATGTGTCTTCCTTTCTTTTGAACACTCATTTGCAGCGAACCACATTTTTACCTCTAGGTAATCTCACCAAGTCCCAAGTATTATTTTTGCTCAATGACTTAATATCCTCCTGCATAACAATCATCCATCTGCTAGAATCACTGCATTTGAATATGTAACAAGTTTTTCAGTAGAATCAGTGTCTTCAGCCACAGTCAATGCATAAGATACCAAATCTGCTTCCCATACTTTTGTGGAGGTCTAATTTGTTTGCGATATCTATTCTTAGCTATTGAATACTATGGTGCTGGTGGTGTAGGCAAAGTTGGCAAGATGTTACTGTATGTCAACCCTGAACTGGACTAATCTATAGTAGACTATTTTGCAACCCCTGATTGTTACTCTGAACCAATTTCCAACTCCACGTGAGTAGAATGATTCTGATAAAGATTTTGTTCCCCAGTTTTATTAGAATCCCCAAGAGGTGAACCAGGAATCATAACAAGTTCATCAAATATTAAATCCCTACTAACAACGAGAAAATAAGTAGAATTGGCTCATTGACACGGTCATATTTCCATATTATCCTTTGACCACTAAAAAAGTTAAACTGTGATAGAGAAGGAAAAAGAAAAAAATTACTCATACAGCCAGAAGTCGAGATCTAGTCGAAGAAACACCCTCACGGTCAAACACAACGCCGACCACCACACACCGATCATTATCTTCAACAAGGTTAATGTTTTTTTATCAATTATGAGATAGATTTTTCATTTATTGTTATGTATAATGTTTATTCTTATTATTTAGGTATATCATTAGGTGTAGTGGAGATTTAGGTACAAAGATTTGAATTTCTCAAGCTTAACTTGTCGGAAATGGCGAGAAACAATGGTCCAGTCAACTCTTAACAAACGACTTTTTGGGCCTGGTCTTTTAACTTTTTTTATTTTTTATTTTCTTTTCAATTTAAAATTATTTTTAATTCATTTCTTTTAATGATAATTTTTTTAATTTTAATTATATTCTTTGTTAATTTAATTTTGTCAATTTTATTTAAATATTGTTTGTATTATTAATTTAATTTTCATAATTTCCTTTTGTTTAATTTTATTATAATTTTTTGGAAATAGTTTTAAAAATTCTTAATTGTTTATTTTTTTTATTGAATTTTTTTTTTCCGATTGTTAACAATTGTCGTTTTAAACAGTCGGTCCAAAGGCACTTTTTTCATTTTATTTTCTATTTAAAATTATTTTTAATTGATTTCTTTTTATGATAAAATTTAGTTTTCTAATTTTAAATGATAATATTTGTATTTTTGTTAATTTGAATTTTTTGTCAATTTAAAATTCTTCTTAATTCTTAATTTTCTATATTTTATTATTTTCTTTCATTTTTTTTTTATTTTTGTCCGTAATTCGGTTCGCTTAATATTTTGAAATTATGTTTATTTCATTATCTATTGTTGAATATTTTAATATTTGAATTTTTGAAGGATGGAGTACCATCTTGCTGTGGAGTTGAGACAAATGGCGAAAAATGTACGTTGAATAGTAATTTTGGCAGTTTTACAACTATGTTGAAATTGCCGGATGATGAACACACATATATCCTACGACAGTTTTTCATGTGGCCTCTATATCAATTAAGAGAGGTATAGTACTCCGGACAGATTATTGATACGTTACTATGTCACATGCTTAAGCCAGTCGAGGCGATGTCCCTCACTTCGACCTCGAGGGTAAGGTCACTACTTTTTCCTTATTTGAATTTACCTTCGTGACTGAGTTGAGGATAGCGGGCGACGAGACAGTTATGGACGGTACCCAAAGAAGTAATAGATGCATGAGACATATTATCAGGGACATGGGACGGTGCTTCTACCGCAAATGATTGGCACAATCAGGGAGTACGATCAGATATTGGACAGATTGAAGTTAAGACTGGTCTACATCCTTGATCGAGTGTTGATGTGTCATCATAAGAAGATTGTGATCGACATTTTCCATTTGAAAGTGGTTGACGACATCGATCCTTCAAAAACTATTCGTGGGGTCGGAGATATTTTGAGGACACCGTTCACATCTTCACCAGATCACACTCGCAGCCTAAGGGGTCCATGCGTAAGTACGATACTTATGGATTGCCCTTGACTATGCAGGTAAATGTTTAACATAATCAACTTTAAAATATTTTTTGAATGAAGTTATATATAATAATTTTATGTGTTGCAGATCTGGACGTATGAGACTGTCCCCCCTTTGAGTACCCGATTTGCTAGGCGATGGGAGACACGCTGCCCTCGAATGCATTATTGGCGAGCATCCAGAGCAGACGAATGTCCATTTGACAAACAATTAGCTGCATCCTCAACGACCCTCAGGTGAGTGTTACACATTTACGATTCATATTGAAAGTTGTTTCACAATCTCATTCCGTGATAAATAACTAGTTGAACTATCAATATGTGAGCTTGAAGTCCTAACTGATTTGAAGCCTTCGATGGAGGATAAAGGTCAAGGTTTTGTGTGAGGATTAGCCGTTCCGCATACTCGACAGGACCAGATGTCCGATTCCATCCTGAATCGAGACTAGGTATGTGAATTGAATATAATTTATTGATTACCATTTTGTATGAGTTAGCCTAATTTAATTAAGTTAATAAATTTTAATGTTATTATTTGTATAGGAGCGTGACCCAATTGATTGACGATGGGATCACCTCCACCAATGAGATCTCATTCTCATTTATCCAGGCACCTCCTCTATGGATCTCCTGCACACGGTTAGAGTTATTATTTTCATGATCTGTATGTCCTCCCGACTGTATTTATGGCGGAGTAGGTGGTAGGGGTTTTACAACGAGAGATGAGGGAGGAGGTGGGTGCGCTATGAGAGGAGATAGGGAAGCTGCGACGAGGAATGAGTGGCAAGGTATTTAAAAGTCATTCGTGTCCATCTTCATCGCTCATAAACACCAGAGGCAACTATCGTCAACGCAGACAATCGTCAATAATAACTTGTTTGATTTCTTCACTTTTAACTTAAAGTTGCATTTCAGTGCAATTCGGTGTGTAACTTCCTACAAATCTTTTTTGGTTTCAGACAGTTGCTCGGCATACAAATCACCATCATTAGGAACCACTCGTGAAAAAATGAATGACAATCCACTCGATCTAGCTCTTACATTCCCACACCATTCATGTCTTTGACGGGATAAAACAATCGAGTCCTTATTTGTAAATTTATTATCATTTTCGTTGTCGTGAACTAATGACGAAATTCGGTGTGTAACAGCGAGACCACAGTGGGGATAAATTGTCTCGAAAATAACTACATCGTCCTCCCGAGCTATCTCTATTATATCCCAAAAATCATTAGCATTGTGATCCCCTACATCTGAATCTTCAGGTTAACTTTCGGTAACATTCTTCATCAGTAAAGTAATGCAAAGAAGAATCCTAAGCATGTTGTTCAATTCAAATAGGTAATTCACTTTAGCATTAGAAATAACATTCATAGGTGGAATCAGAATGGATGAATGGTCGTTGAATTTAAATCTCAGTTCCATATCGTACTGAGAGTGATCGACTATGAGCTTCTTTACTAAATCATGGTACATTTCTGCATATGATGAACTCGATTTTATGAAAATACAAATACCACCATGTATATCACTTGACCATTTTCATACTCATTGATCTTTTTCATCTTATTTGAAATCATCAAAGTAACGAACTAGAAACACGATCATATCTGCATGATGACACATATTTTTTTAATTATATAAAAAATTGCTAGAAAATCAATCCAACCACTAACTGTTATGATTTAAAAAAAATGTAACAGCCGACTGTTAGATGACCATGATATACTTATGAATTTTTTTTCTTATTTATGCTTAAAAGATTATAAATCTGTTAAAGAAAATTTATATACATGTTAATCTATATCAAAATAAGATTTTATCAATTAAAAACGTATACTAATTTAGCGAAAATGAAATTAAACATATTGTACTTACCGATTCGAAATGATAGACGTAAAAACAAAATATTTCTTGTTCAATGTTTGAACAATTTCTGAGATTTTGAGGTTGAAGCAGATGAAAAATGAGAAGACTTTTAAGTATGTTAGAATAAAGGATAAGAAAAGTTAGCTGGTTTTAAAAATTTTCGTATAAAGTGTTTGGTTTTTACTTGTTAACTAAAATTGTAGTATCGTCTTTTAGTTAAAAATGGCTTTTTGTAATTGTATTGTTTACTTATAGGCTTTTATCTTTTACAATTCAAAAGGCCATTGTGGAAATATGTCATTCTTGAAAATTTTAAAGTGAAAATATGGGGGTTTGACCATGCAATTTTTAAAAGTATCCCACTAACAACCATCTTTCTTGTTTTAAGACACCACAATTTATACCGCTTCACACCTGATTTATACATAAGAAAGATGCAATTTCTAGACTTAGGCTCCAACTTTCCATTATCCACATAAGCATAAGAAGGATACCCAAAAATCTTCAAATCAGAATAATAAGAAGGTTTATCAGACCATACCTCTTTTGGTGTCTCTTTATCAATTGCAGTTGAGGGTGAGCGATTAATCAGAAAATAAGCTATAGTAGCAACTTCAGCCCAAAAGGTCTTAGGAAACCCCGAATTTGAAAGCATACAATGAAAATTTTCCATCAAAATTCTATTCATCCGTTCTACCACACTATTCCATTGAGGTGTTCCAGACACTGTCAAGTGTCTCAAGATTCCTTCAGCCTTGTAGAAGCAATTGAATTCATTTGAACAAGATTCCAACCCATTATCTGTGCGTAGACGTTTCACCTGCTTTCCA
>CAIGRH010004908.1:0-16459 GCA_903798295.1 Fraxinus nigra | reverse complement strand
ACACTTATGGCAATAAGATATCCTGGGGCTCGCCTCAGACCCACATCCCACTAGCCTGATTAAATCTTCTAATTCTTCTTTCAACACGTGGACGCGAGCCCTTATTTCAACACCGTTCAATATGCCACCATGTGAATCTTCTGCATGTCTCTCCATAGGCTTAGACACTGTAAGATGATCGTCATACTCCCTCACATTATACATCCTGTCATTTCGCACTAGCCCCCATTGATCAACTTTATGCGATGTCTGTAAGTTTGCCATAACTTCAGCACAAGTCGTCGGCATAAGTCATCCCTTGTTGATTCCTTTCATCCATCGTTCGACGTTTAGCCTTATCTCCAACAACAAATGAATCGATAATAGCTTTGAACAACTGCGAAAACGACGCCCATCCCTCACCATTCACACCTTCCGACACCATTATAGCTCCCTTTCGACATCTCTCTCCGTACTGTGCTATCGTTAAGTATCTACCAGGGCTATTCGTACAACGTTGTGCTTAGAAAGCTCGTGATGACTCGTTAAAACTTGGAGACAAAATCCTCAAACTTACTAGCCACTTTCAACTTATCCACCATATTCACCATCCAAAGTGCACCAAACCTCCTTATATAGATTGCGGTCGACATCCTCGAACCCCACTCTACTATCCTTACAGTACCTGATTCGTTAACAGACACCACAAACTTCTTCGCCTCAACTCTAAATCGTCGATAGAATACCCTACCATATGCATCTACCCACTTTTTTCTTTGATTGTGTATAAACGGCACATCTGATGGCAACACATGCATGCTAAATAAACTGGGCTCGCTCCGTTGATTTTTCAGCGGCGGCGCGTCGGCCACACGCGTCGGCAGGTTCAACGCCGGACCGAAGCGTGGTCTACGCAATAGACCCTCTGGCGTCGGAATAGTCTGCATAATTCACCGGTAGGGCGCGTTTGTTGGAAAAGTGGCCGGATCCTGATAAATTTGGGTTTGGATCCCAGATCGCACTACTGTTTTCAACGTCCTTCCACCATTATTGCCATCGCCTGAAGTCCCCGCATCAGCCCAGCATGTCGCGCCTCCAATTGCTACTTCGGTTTGAGCGGCGGTGCTAGGGTTTCCTCCTAGGGCCGCCGCCTGCGTGTGTGGGTATTGGCCGGATTGGCCATAAGTATGTGGCGTGAGGCCGATAGGGAAGGGTTTGCGGATTGATACCTTTTAGCCGTCGCCGGCGTCGACCAGTTTAGGTGGTTGTTGGGTGGTGGGTAGCTGGTTAAGTGGTGGTTGGAAATTTTTGGATATTAATGGAAGAGGCTCATTATACTATTGAAAATAGATAATGATTTTTTATATGTAAAACTATGCTAATAAAGTGTTTTCATATTTTATTTTATTTTTGTTATCACGCTTCAGTATTAATATTTTTTTTATATTACTTAATTATGTTGAATTTTATAAACCGTATCGGCGTATCCTAATTTTTTCAAAAAAGTCGTATCGGTATATCCGTATCTGTATTTGAATTACCTATCCTTATCTGTGCTTCTTAGTATTGCAGAATAGCATTAGCAATTGTTCTATAATTATATCTTGGGGTCTATAATCAGAGCTTCTTAACTTTTAAAGAAAGATAATCTACTTATTGGTAGAACTCTTTTCAACATGAACCGTAAGATTGGCATGAAGTTTATAAGGTGGATCCCCCCATCCGAATTGCCTACAATTTTTTGCTTTGATCTTTCCTCATTTTTTACAATATCTCTACTAGTCCTGGAAAGTATGTTTTCTAGCCTTTCTTGAGGATAATATTTTTGAAATTTGCGTTGTTTGATTGAATTGACTCTAAAAGTTTTGCATCATTCATCGAGATTTACTTCGCGTTCTTGGTACACTCCTGATTCTGAATTTGTCATGATGTTACTTGATTCTTTCTTTTAGTGAATGCAGATGCGCTTGATGAGGGCTTCTGATGTTAAAAAAGCAATTGAGTGGATCATGGGCAATCTCAGCGGTCACTATGCTGCTGCTTCAGTTGCTGCCGCAATTGCACTTGGTGCAGCTGCTCCAGAGACAACTCAGGAGACTTTCGGGGAGGGTAGTTCCATTTTATCACAATCTTCCCTGGGGAATGTTATCAGAGTTCCGTCTATCCAGGGAAGGGGAAATGATATCACAAGCCCGTCAAATCTTTCAAGAAACTTCCGGTAAAATTCTGTTCCCTTTGCTGTTACAGTTGGACACACATTTCTTTGGCTGCTTATTCAGCTGACAGGGAAGTAGAAGGGCAGAGGAAAATTTCCTGTTTGGCTCGCGAGTCTTTGTTAAATCTGTAAAATTTTCTCATTGAGATTAAAAGGAGACAGAGCTTGCATAATGCAACCAGTTATCATGGCTAGTTTTACTGGATATGGGGAGGGAAAGGGTTTCCTGAGCGATGAGAGAAAAGTTGTTGCTATGGAGAAGAAAGGTTAGGCAATCCTTCCTGACAAGTAAGCTTATCTGATTCTATCAACTCTGAATCCCTAACAGAGTTGAATTAAGGCCACATCCATCAATAATAATTAGAATCGCAGAATTCGAGTAGCATGTGAGGACGTGACACATTCCTCTCCTCCACCCAGTTCTAGCAAACAATAATACAACACAGAAAAATTATGTATCTTCATTTGCCAAGGGATGTAGCTTATTCTGCTAAAAAGAAAACAAAATATTAGGCGTTGAAACTGCTGGCATGGATTAAAGAGAATTTTTAGAGTAACTTTGTACAATTAGTATGCTTTTGTCTTAGTTTCTTCACATTTAAAATTGAATCACAAGAGAAATTAGCTTGTAGTTATCAATTGATGAATAGTGACAGATTTAAACAGCTTTGGTTAGAGTTCCCCTCAAATGAATGCCTCTCGAGGCCATTATATTTAACTTAAGTTGATTCTTCAAATTTGCCTTGATTTATTTTCTTTATTTTTCTGAAATAACAAATTTGAGGGCCAACTACATTGCCAATACGAGTCTGGAGACATATTTAGAAGTTCAAATGGATGCTTGTACCGTGTGAAATGCATACACAATTAACATATAATTTCCCTTTTTATCTACAGAACTGATATTTTAAGAGAGAATGCAGAAGCTCTATTTGCAGCCTGTGATGCTGCTCATGGAAGATGGGCAAAAATTGTTGGAATTCGCTCTCAAATTCATCCAAAATTGAGGCTACAGGATTTTCTAAGTGTCTATAACATCAGTCAGGAATTCATAAGTTCAACAGAGAAGGTATCTATTGATTTTCTGGTCATTTTTGTCTATCAAATATAGCTTTGTATTGTTCAGGTCATGATACCATATTATGCTAACATAAACAGATTGGTGGAAGGTTGGGATACAGTATTCGTGGAACTCTACAGTCACAGGCTAAAGCCTTTATCGAGTTCCAGCATGAATTTCGAGTGAGTTTCCATTCTACCTGACTTCGTTGGCTTTTACCAGGTTTCTAACTGTGAGTCCTAGACTGATTCCTGTGTTGGTTATTGCAGATGGCAAAGATGAAGGCTTTACTTGACCAAGAAAATTGGACTGAGATAGATGTGCCAGATGAGTTTCAGACCATTGTCACTTCATTGTCTTCNTAACATAAACAGATTGGTGGAAGGTTGGGATACAGTATTCGTGGAACTCTACAGTCACAGGCTAAAGCCTTTATCGAGTTCCAGCATGAATTTCGAGTGAGTTTCCATTCTACCTGACTTCGTTGGCTTTTACCAGGTTTCTAACTGTGAGTCCTAGACTGATTCCTGTGTTGGTTATTGCAGATGGCAAAGATGAAGGCTTTACTTGACCAAGAAAATTGGACTGAGATAGATGTGCCAGATGAGTTTCAGACCATTGTCACTTCATTGTCTTCAGATTCCATGACTGTTGGACATAGAGATGAAGCTCCTGGTACATCTAACAACAGTGAAACAATATCAAGCAGTAATGATTTTCCTGTGGCTGATGCTGGACTTTCAAATTCATCTCAACACATTGAACTGCCCGATTCTAATGGAATGTCAGCAGTTCATGCGCAAAACACCGATTATTCACGCCTGAGTGGGGAGTCTGAGAGTGGCAATACTGATGTTGGAACTTCTGGAACGTCTTCCACTCAAAGTAATAATGTTAATACGAGAGAACGTGGAAAATCTTCCCTCCGGATGCTTTATTTTAAAGGTGTTGGATATCACATGGTAAACTGGTGAGCCATCCTTAATACTTGTCTCTTTCCATCATGTATGTTTTCTCTGTATGCTGTGCATATCTTTTTGTTTATCTT
The DNA here is from genome assembly GCA_903798295.1 of Fraxinus nigra. Taxonomy (NCBI): domain Eukaryota; kingdom Viridiplantae; phylum Streptophyta; class Magnoliopsida; order Lamiales; family Oleaceae; genus Fraxinus; species Fraxinus nigra. The sequence continues at coordinate 12,157 of CAIGRH010004908.1, read as the reverse complement.
TCTCTTCCTTGTTAAACTGATGAGCCACCAAGTAGTACATCACACCTACAATTAATAGTTTCCTACTATAATTATGATTCACCTTTTCTAGGAGTTTATCTTTTTTAGTTTCCTTTTCTAGCTGTAATAGAATTTTTTATCTTTTATTTGATTAGGACTAGCTTCAATTTCCTAGTAATAGTAGAAGTAGGGAATAATCTTGCAAATATAAATATACAGGCATTGTACACTTTTTTTCATCCCAATTGATCATAAATCAATACTAAGCAAGATTATTTCAATGTAGTTTTTAATTTCAATTTTTTTTACAAGAATTCCTAGAGCTTTCGCACCAAAATTGGTATAAGAGCAAGGAAATTACCTTAATCCGATGGCCGACGAAGGTCCGGGTGGCAGTCGAACCTCTGATGACGAACGACGGATCGAAAACAATTGAACAACAAATAGAAGGGATCGATAAAATCGTTCACAACATCATATAGTGTTGAGTCTTGAAAGGAATTGCGAGCCCATGGTGAAGCAAGCAGACAATAATTCGTAGACTTTAACTGTTATTAATGTTGGTTGCTTCAACAAGCCTAGAACACGGCAACAGGTGGCTAGAGAGTTTCCTCAAATCCCAGCTAAGTTTGAATACACACAAGTTATCAAGGATTTGAAGCGTAACAAAATTTTTAGAACACGATGCACCATCAATAACAAAGTATGCAAAGTGATTAACCATGAGAGTAGTGAAAACTTGGTAGCCAAAGCATTGATGAAAGCTTTAAATTTGAAGACGGGAAAAATACTCATTTTGCTTTCCAGCTTCACAAGTTAAAAGGGGAAAAGAAACTCAAAATCTGGAGGTATGCAAAATTTATTTTATATTGGAAAATACTATATAGATGAGATTATATGTAACGTGGTAGAGATGGATAGTTGTTATGTACTTTAGAGACAACCATGGTATTATGATGTAGATGCTACTTACATAGTCGAGATAATAGGTATGTATTTCAATGGTACGATTAGATTGTTTGGTGTCATGTGATAAGCAATTTGTGAATATTAGTATGAGTAAATAGAGAGATTTATAAGGCAGATGATGAGGTTAAACAAGATATAATTCAAGATAATCAGGTTGTTATCATCAATGAGACTACAATAGAAAAAGAAAAGCACGTCCAAAAGAAGGCAATAACTTCTCGAGGTTGTGAAACGGTCTGCTAAAGAGGCTGTTGGTGTAGATGTTGTCATGCATATTATATCCAAAAGTGATGATGGTAGTATTCTAATGGATGCCGTGTTTCGTGCTATTCATTCTCAGTTAAAACCAGATGATGGCTCCGTCCCAATAGTTGGACATATTGCTAGAGAAGCTCATAAGGGAAACTGTTGGAGGTGTGGGATGGTAAGGTAAGGAATTCAGGACTCCAGCTTAGTGACATGACAAATGGGTTGTCTGATCTTTTCTCGGTGAAGGATAAAATTAGATTACACGTGTAAAGAAAGCTGCATACTTGACTGTGTGTGCAATGAAAAATTTTGTGGTTCCAAAAGTTGAGAAGGCTATCGATGAGGAGAAGGAAGTCACCAATTCCTCATTAATGGATGACATAAAGAAGGCAATACTTGACCCAGTGAAGATTGGTGTCAAATTGAAGGCCGATAATGTAGATCTGTTATCCTCCAATCTTTCAAAGTGGTGGAACTTTTGATCTCAGGCCTAGTGCTTTAAGCAACTATGAATATCTATACTATGATTCTGCCAGTGTTATCATTTGTGCCTTTGGATCAAGATATAAAAGCTACTGCTCCAACATTGCCAGAACATCCCTCATCGACGCAAATACAGCACAAAACATGGCTTATGGGCTATGAAGTTCTTCTTAAGGCCTCGAGGCGGCAATTTTTGAATTGAAACCAGGAAATAGGGTCAGTGCTGTTTATCCAGCGGCCCTTGCTGTGGTGGAGAGGGATGCTCCCGAGCTGGTTCCGAACCTGACAAACTCTGCAGGTACAGGCATTGGTTTGGAGTTTCGCACATCAGGGTTGAACCTTAATGTAAAAAATGACAGAGTGGTGAAGGCAGGAATGATTTTTAATGTTTCAATTGGTTTCCAGAATCTGCAAACTGGGACTAGGCGACTAGCAATCCCAAGAGTCAGAATTTTTCATTTTTACTTGCAGACACAGTGATTGTGACAGAAATCTTTGACTATTTTCCTCCCGATTGATTGATTTTCTATTTTTTTGACCAAATTTGACGGCGAGTTTTTTCAAGTGGGAGAGATTGATGTAGTACATCACAACTACAATTAATAGTTTCCTAATACAATTAATGTTCACCTTTTCTAGGAGTATTTTTTCAATTATGTTTATCTTTTCTAATTTCCTTTTCTAGTTGTAATAGGATTTTTATCTTTTATTTGATTAGGACTATAGTTTCAATTTATTTAGTAATAGTAGAAGTAGGGAATAATCTTGCCCATAGGCATTCTACACTTTTTTCAGCACAGTTAATTATGAATCAATACAAAGCAAGATTATTCCAATATAGTTCTTAATTTCAATTCTTATTACAAGAATTCATAAATGCTTCTGCACCACTTGCTCATTTGGGGGGAATCAATAGACATGTTTCTTCTATTAGTGCGTTCATTAGTGATCTGACCTAAATAAACCGGTAAAATGAAAATTTAGGAAATGAACTACCTTGGTCATATAATCTGCTGGAGAGTGCACTGCACTACTTCTCTGGGTAATGGGGGCCTCCCTGAGGGGTTCAATAGTTCTATAAAAAATTGAAAAAATAAGAAACTTCACCAACTCAACATTTAATGGGTCTTTTTGGTTCTGGATTATAGCTGTTTGTAAAGTACTCGGACCTTTTTGCCTACACGGGGTATTTCAGCACTAGTCTTTCAACCTTATGACTGCATCGATATTTAAAATACGAGTAATCTTCTTGATATCAGCTTCAATATCTGTCCTGGGGCTAAAAAAGAACTTGATTACTAACCTTGTTTCTTTCTCTTTTTTTTTTTCCTACCCTTCAGCGGCTTATATTTGGTGAAGATGTTGTCAGAGTACGTCGATATGAATAATTGTTTGCCAACACTATCTGCTGAAGTTGTTCACCGTGTTGTTGAGATATTGAAATTTTTCAATTCAAGGACGTGTCATCTTGTTCTTGGCGCAAATGCCTTGCAGGTATTATAGTGGACATGTAATTAGCGACTTTCTATTAGTTGGTTGAACAAAATGCCCAAAAAGGAAAACAGCATATATAATATCTGCCAAATATTGTCACTTGACGTCAGAATTACTTTATGTCCATTTTCTATCATGGAATCAGCCTTAAAAATCATGACTACTGTCCTTAGTGTCAATTATGCTCTAGCATTTAGTCATTGTGTAGCATAAGTACAGATGTTGATTATATTATTTGCATCACACTTATTGTCAGGTTCAATTTTTAATATAAATCTTTCCAGTATTTTTATTTCTCAATATGTATTAAAGTAAATGGTAAACCTATTAAAAAAGTAATAAAAAAGTAGGTAGACGGAGATATAAATAAAATGATGAGCGAAGAGGAATAAATTTCCTTACATGCTACCTTCTATCAAACAGAGATGCCATCTTAGTTTGAATAGGAATATGAGCTATTACCCCCTGGAAGGCTAATGAATCACATTGCTTAAACAAATAGGCTTGGTGCAGGATTTAGGCATGTGCACTAGCATTGAGGGAGCTCAAGATTTACAATGAAATATCTACTGTTAACTATTACTAAGTGCCTGGTAGCAATTTTGGCCCAATTTTAATTAAAATTGTGACCGTTTAATGTTGTCAGTGGGACCCGCATGTGAGAGGGCCAGTCAAACTTTGCGGCTGACTTTGATGTTAACGGTCAGAAAATTCATTTTTTTTTTTGGTTAGAAAAATTACTACCAAACACAGCCTGAATTTCTTATTTACACCAAATTTCTCGTGGATGAAGTGTGAGTTTAACAGTTAGATGCATGTGTTGGAGAGTTCGGGGTTTAAAGGGCTGTCTTGATTTAATACAGATTTCTAGAATAAAATTAATGTTAAGGTTATTTTGTCTTGGACAAGAAAACTGGAAAAGTATTTAAATTCATATGCTGATCTCGAGTTCTTCTTCCTCTTCAAAAAATGAAAGAATGGATGCCAATATTTCACTATGAACAAGTTAGTTTAACGTTAATAAATGACAAGAAGATCGGTTTTTTGGGACAGTAGTAGTGGTGAAGAGTTCTTCCGGGGGTGTTGTAAATGTTATCTGTTTAGTTGATCGTGGTCCTTTTGATCCCGCATGTTTAGACATTTTGCATAAAGGCGAAGTTTGATAATTGACTTTTACCTGAGTAAGATGGAAGTAATGTCTAATCAGATTTGGGATTTTATAAAGCTTTAGACCTCGCTAAATATAAGGAACATTTGATGTAGATGAGTGTGTTTAATAGGTCTAAAAAGTTCTAGTGAAACGGTACTAGTTTTATGGTGATCCACGATTGGTATTTCAAATCTGTTGATAAATAATGACTCCAGGTCGAGAGCCATTGTTGATTAACCTTGTGTTTAATCAGAAATAAATTTACCTTTTAGTTGATTGAACTTGTGTAATGTTAATTTGTCGTACAATATTAGTTACTACATGTGTTTTCTTATAAACGTTTTTGGAAAAATATAAAAAAATCCATTTCAGGTCTCTGGTTTGAAGTCTATTACTTCAAAACATTTGGCTATGGCAAGTCAGGTTATCAGCTTCACTTATGCCATCATACCAGGTAGGTGATAAAATCTATCTTCATGTACTTCAATTGAGTTATAGATGGTCATGTTTTTCTATGTGGTTAATTTAAAGTATCTCCTTCAAAAATTGTGCACCCGAGGTGTGCGGATATTTTTGTTTGTTAAATCCATCAAGTATGTCCATTGAGAAAATAAGTGACCTATTTTCAAGATGTATACATTCATGTAGCCTCACCATCGCACTTTATTTGCTCACCAAACTTGTAACACGAATAAATCCATGAAAAACTGTTACAAGTTGGTGTGCACTGAAACCATTAAAATAAACAAAACGGCATCCCAGGATTTTCATTATCTTCTTCAAAAGCTGCTAAGCAAAGCAGCAGCACTTTTCTTATCTTGCCTATTTACCAAGTGAATCCCTTTACCCTCCAATTATGGCAAAGACGTTGCAGCCCTTCTGCCTCCAATACAAGTAAATTGTATCTTCAAACAGTTTGGTTGCACATTAGTAGGTGGTTACGTCCATCCTCTACACCTTTGCACATCTGATGGCTTTCAAGCATATGTTTCTTTTGTAGTTTTTCTTTCCTGAAATTGTAGTCTCTGCCTAAATAATTGAAGCACTATCCAGTGACTTAGACTTTTTTCTTGGATGCAAGAAATCAGGAGAGTTCCCTCCTCAAAAGTGCCAGAGACGTACAGAGGGTTACTGTTTTTAGAGATCGACAGAGTAGCAAATGTAAGAGAACTTTCATCCTATAGTATTACTCTTCCTCTTCTATTTTCTGCAAAGTGATTTTTGCCTTTTTGATGCTCTTTATATGGTCATACTATGGTGGAGACCCAACCATTGTTCTCAAAAGCCCAGNGTTTTTAGAGATCGACAGAGTAGCAAATGTAAGAGAACTTTCATCCTATAGTATTACTCTTCCTCTTCTATTTTCTGCAAAGTGATTTTTGCCTTTTTGATGCTCTTTATATGGTCATACTTTGGTGGAGACCCAACCATTGTTCGCAAAAGCCCAGGCTTGAGGAGATTGGAATCCCACACCTTTTAGACCCTAACATACTACCAACAAACACTGCCTATCTTTGTAGAATATTTGTACTACACAGGCAATTTCTAAATTAATATATTTTAGCTTCAGATATTGTTGGCCATTACACCTTGATTAATATTGCCAATAGATAATTTCTTTCTTAAAGTTTATTACGTTTTAATCCATTTACCTTGGTATTTGACCTTGAAAATTTTCTAGTATCAATAAAATCGAATATGTTTTTTTTTTTTTTAAAAGTGAGGCAATGGACCATTAAACAATGTAGTATAAAGGCAGTTTTAGATCTCTCTCTCTCAGTTACCACAGTGGGATGTGGTTGATCAACATCTTGGCTGACAATCACAAAGCATTGAGGCTGTTTTTGTGATTATTTCAACTTCTAAACAGTTGTATTTCTTTCATGTTGTCTACAATCAACAATTGTATTTCTTTCATGTTGTCTACAATCTTACTAAAAGATGCAAACAGAAATTGGCCACAGCTCTTATCACTTATATGTGAGTGTGATGGTAGTGCCCGGATGAACAATGAGGAGGTTTTGGAACTTCTTAGAGCATTGACCAATGATAACATAAAATGCTATAAAGCGTGACAGAAATAACATTTGTTTTGGGGTAAAAGCAGTGACATTTTAAATCAGAGTTAGAAGTGAGATTTAGAGCCCGTTTGAGCCACATTTTTTCTTCATTATAATGAAAAATATGACCGGTATCCATCACATCAACATTAAAATTCAAACTTTCTATCTCTTGTGTGGGGCCCATAACGGCTATATTTTTTATTTTCATTCTCATTATAATGTGGCTCAAACGGGCTTTTATATCAATTTTAATGTTACTGTTTAGTCTTTCTCTTTCTTCCCTTGAAAATGGTTCTCAGTTTTTCTTGTATCATATTTAAATTCTTCAAGAGTAGGCTTATCTGGTGGCTGACTTTTTGGTCTCAAGGAAGTTAATCAGCTAGAGCACTATAGAAGCTAAACCTAATTCCTTTTCTGATTCTTAGAACACCGTCTCCTTGCTTTTTCGTCTTTTCTAGTGAAACAAAAAATGATAAAAGTTACAATATATGCCACTGATAACATGTTACACATTTCTTATGTTGCTTGAGCATCACTATAGAACTTGGAATGTTTCTGTATATTTTGTGTAACTATATTACAGGCTGTCAGACTCTTTTAATAAGCTTTCTGTCACTTTTTGTTTGTTTCCTGGACTTCAGGATTATAAAGTTCACCGCGACGAGATACACTCTAAGCTGGTTCAGATAATGAGAGAAAGATTGGTGGTTCATCTACGTAGCTTGCCACAAATTGTTGAGAGTTGGAATAGATCTGAGGATACTGATCCACAGCCGAGTCAGTTTGTTCGGTCTCTCACAAAGGTAGATAAGGTGCCAATTTATGTAAATTTCCAGCCATGGGTTGGGTTAAAGAAAAATGTCCGTTTGTTCCTGACCTCCTGCTTTCCGGGAGATGTCAAGCAGTATGATGGGAGATCTTGACATGCAGTTTTGACTTATTTTCTTATTGCGTTATACTTATCTAATGTGGGAAAAAAAAGCTTTCGGAGATATAGAATGAATGCTGATTTGAAATGAAAAATGTCGAAGCAAATTGAAATATTGCTGCGAAGATAGGTAGATAGATGAGAAAGTAATTATTAATTTGTTGCTCCATTTTATCAGTTACCTCTGTGTTAATTTCTTTTTGCAGTTGCTATCGTTTCAGAGATATAAAACTAACGCAAACTTGCAATTGCTCAATAACCGATCATCTGCTTTTGTTGCTCTCTTTGGCCAGTTGTTGATGTGCTAATTCCATATGAAAATATTGTGTTCAAAAAAACTTGAACAGATTGCCGAACTGCTGTAAAACTTGAATGCTGTTATTTTCTCCTCCTAAGCAAACAACTTTTTATCAATAAAAAAATAGTTATTTAAAATAAGTATGTGTGCAATGCCCACCATCAAGTGGTTTTCTTGGTTTCATCTTGATGGACCCTTTATTGAACTCTTATGATTTTAGTTTCAATTATCTTCCAATGGTTGACTTAGGTTGCAGAAATAGAGTGATTTCTTTACTTCTTCTCGCATACCCCTGTAATTTTGTACTGGGTGAAGAAATGAAGGTGACATGTCACCTTTTGGGGTGAGCCGCTGTGCTTGTTAATCTACGGGAATGCACCAGTAAAAAAGTGATTGTGATTTCTTTGAGGAAGTAGCTGTTTGTGGCTCTAGCTTTACTTTCATAGGGATAAATACCAAAGCTACCTTAGACACTGTTCAGCCTCATCCTAATGGCTAACGTCTTTTATGCAAGAAAAATAGGAGATGTGTACACACATTTGTGGCAGTAAATCTAGTAAAATTCGAAATCTGGTTTAGTATCTTGTGTTTCCTGGAGTCATTAACTTTTGCTATTGTCTTTAAAGTCAGAAGAGAAAGCTCGCATTTAGTGCTTCTGAGATATGAAATTTTAGATTTAGTTTACTTCTCTGGAACAGATCCAACAGTGTGTACGCCCTTTGGTTTATATTTTCTATAACTCCGAATGCTTTCCAATCATTAAATGCAACTTTTCACTGATTTTTGCATTTTAATTTGTTAATTCAGGAAGTTGGTTATCTTCAACGTACATTATCTAAACATCTGCTTGAAGAGGATGTTCAAGCTATTTTTGGGTAAGACCTTACTTTCAGAAGTCAGGTTCACCAGACCTTTTCATTCATCGTCTTTTTCTTCTCAAAAGTTTGGTTATTTCATTCAAACACTGCTAATTAGAATGTTCATATTTGGTTAAAAATATATTTTCATTTGGACATTTTTAGATATGTTTTATATTTTTCGCATGCTATTTGCAGGCAAGTTGTTGTAATCTTCCACTCTCAAATTTCTGAAGCATTTAAATCCTTGGAGATAAACAGTCCACAAGCAAAGCGCAGGTATCAATGACCTTTATACAGCAGTACTTTGTATACCAAATGTTTCTGAGATGTTGATCAGAACAAGCTTTAAAGAATCTTTTTTGATGCCTCCTCCAAGTGTCTTCTAACCACAAACTTACTATTAAGTACATTATTTGTTCATTTGCTTCTGCTATTCAAACATTCGGGATATCCTGTGCCAGGTTCTATTGTGACATTCAGCATATCCTTGGGTGCATCAGATCATTACCTTCTGTTAAATTGGGTGAATCCAGTCCACCAAATTGGGGACAACTTGATGAATTCTTGGCACAAAATTTTGGCACTGAAGCTCTTGAATAGATTCTTTGCGACGTATATATTTGGACGAAGGCTGACCATTACTAATTACATCAAGCTAGTAGCCTGCACATCAAGTTGTTACTTAAAACGAGGTAAACGAGCTAGACTTACTGTTGTATGACTATTCTGGTGAATTTCAGAAGTACATAATCAAACTAATAATTTAATTGCGAAAGTTCAAATACAAGGGCCAATATTTCACTAAATGTTATGATCAATGTGCAAAGTTGCATGGCGAGAATTTATACTAGTCTGAATGCATTTTAAATGGCACGCGTATGCATCCAGGTTGAAGATAGAAAGGTGCTGCCAATTTATGTTGAGCATAACACATCCCAATTAAGCCCTTTAATTAACTGCACGAGGTGTACTCCTGTTACAGTTCAAACGGATGAACTGAACTGAGCGGAATCAAATTCAAGTGTGTCACGTGGAATGATAGTTTATGATAGTCAAATTGAAATTAATCATGTCATTGCAGTGCAGGATTTGGATGGCTTCAGTAAGTTCCCATAGTCATGTACGAAGCGCATCTAATATTTATGCTAGTTTTATAAAGCACATAGTTTGTCTTATATGGACAAGTTTTAGAATGCATGATTTACAAAGTGCACAGAAATTCACTTGCAAACAAGAATTCATTGCTATCTTTCGTTTATTGTGCTATGATTTTTACAGGGAGTAAGCATGCAGAATATATTGCCGCGATCCCATGCTCAATAGTTTTATACGCGATTTTTGAATGATTCATGGTGCTTGCTTTTTGTAGGAAAAACAAGAAAATATGAGTATTCTTTCGTGACAAATTTCATTTTCCTTTTCCTGACATGTCAAAGACTTTGTCCGCCTTCATAATTTCGTGGGTTTTTCCCCCATATGTTGTTAATAGAAATACTAGCGGATAAACTGGTTTGCCATCTAATATCATGCACATTTGCAATCAAGGGTACTTGAAAGTTTGATGATATCATGACGTAGAAAACTGTTATCCTATGACAATATGCACTTTTTGTGATCAAGAATCACTAGCTATGCATGAAATATACAAGAATTAATAAAAAGTTTTAACATTTCCATACTGGGTCCTATACATAATTCTAAGACGTAATCTCCCAGCCTAATCACTAATCAAAGTTTGGGTTCTTTGGTTCATTAAAAAGAACTGAAAATCATCGGTTCAACATTAGCACTACCATAATATCAAAGTAAAATTTGAAACAATCACAAATTACCTTTTATGCTAGCACATAACTGAACCCAAAAAAAAAAAAAAATTGCTTTTCGAATGCATTTGTTCAGTTCTTAGGTGTAATCTCCGACACAATTTATTTTCCCACATTAACATACCCATTGCTGTTGGCTTTAGTTCTTATCTCCAAGTGTCTATTCTCCTCCACTCCCGTTCTAGTAACTAGCTTGTTGAAACTTTGTTCAATCCTAGAAAAGTCACCTTATCGATAATCCACTTCTGATTAAGAGCAAAAATTCTTCGTTCAAAACCTGGATTTATGTATTACTCTATCCCTTACTATACCACCATTAAATTTTATCGTTCCCATTTCCACGTCCCCTCCATCAATTCCCTCAAGCTGTTTTCTCGTGTTGTCATTGATATTCCCTTCCCGAACATGCACACTGATATGATCAGGAGATGCATCGAGCTTGACATAACTTCTCGTGAATTTGCAGAACGTGAGTAGTCAAAGAGGTCGAACCAGTTCCCTCTTGGAAAATACTGCACCAGACTTTTGTATCAAAATCCTCTTACAAAGTAGAAACTGGGAGCTGATGTTTAGAGTGTGCATCTTACATCGATGTGTACAAGTAAGGCAATAGCTGTTATAAGAATTTTTTGAGAACAATGCAAAAGCCGTATTGTGACTTTCAAAAAAACATTTGATTTTTTGAATTTTTAAAACTTTCATTTTAAAACAGCATCGTTTCTTATTAACTCCTCATTAGCCAAGAATTTTTATCATAGAAACGTGTGTTCAAATGTTTCCGGCTGACTGGGAGGTACGATTGCCGAGTTTAATCATATTACATTGTAAGTAGAGATTATTTGTATTATTGGTTGAAGTAAGTATGTTATTTTTTGTAGAGAAAATTGGATCTTCATTTGATTTGTGTCAGGGTGCATAGTTTATATCTTGAAAAACCAAATATTACATTAGCTCGTAATTATATGATTTATGTTTTAAGTGAGCTGCAATGCAAGATTCAACCTTGTGTGAATGCAATAAACTTGTTGGATCCAAATTTACCCAATGAAAAGAGGGTCTCTAAGTCATTGTATATCGTTCATTTAGGTGGCCCATCTTGACCTGCATGTGTACGGGTCTGTTGATCTTCTCTTGCTCTGTCAAAGTATGCCATAGACACCGGGTCTGTTGAACTTCTAAAATGGTGACGTGAGATTGATTTGGAACTTCTCGAGAAAAAGATTGAACAGCTCCGAGACCGCTAGCACAGTTTTACCAGAAAAATAAGTAGGTTCAACAAATTTTGGTAGGAAAAATTAGAGGTTGGGTCCCACCTATTGTCTTCAATTTGTTACAACTGGATTCCCGAGCCTTTTGATTTGGTAGCAAATAGCTCTCTAATGGACGGAAACTAAAATGATTTTTCGAATTTTTTAGGTGCGATGTACGTAAATACTAAATTTTAACGAAAGGAAAATAGCATGAATCAATCATGCTCGCTCGAGCCCTAGCCGATTTTCACATAACATGTTATTTAGGGTATATTTTTCTTTAGGTTGACATTGTAGTGATTATTTTTCTGTTTAAATTCTAAATTTGTATGATTAGTTGAACTTCCAGGAAGACTAAGTATTGGAATTCATAAATGTTGAAAATGCCTTCTGTGGATGTAAAATGTCTTTTGCATTGTGAAACTCGAGGATCCTTCCTTCGTAGTATCTCCTCTCTTTATGTACACACAATAAAATATGGGTTTTTCCTAAGTTTATTTGGAGTTTTACTTTCCAATTTGTTCATATTCATTTACTGCACTGCATATAATGAATTTTCACTTTTAAAAGTCTTTTTTGCGATAGACTGA